>JAXGGA010000958.1:0-176596 GCA_038373865.1 Uloborus plumipes
ATTTAAATTTCAATTACAAGTTTTAATTTCACAGAAATTAAGGGGTTTTAGTTAATTTCTCCCGAACTAATTGACATTTCGAAAAATCCTTTCTTAGTGGATACTTTCGTAATCATGTGGACATGCCTGCCAAATGTTAAGTCTGAGGCTTCAGCAGTGTTGCTTGTGCGTTGATATGTACATATATTGTCTCAGGATATTTTATATATATATATCGATAAAAATTTCAAAAAGACTATAGAAATGAATTTCATTATGTAATCCAGAGAAGCCTTACATTCAAAATTGTCATTATTACGATTACTGTGATGTGATCACGATTTCTATTTCGCTCGATTTTTGCAGGTTCCCGTTATCAAACCCGGACCACGAGACGATGGGACCAATTGGAAAAAAAAAAAAGCTTTCAAACAAAAAAAGAATTTTTGAAATCGGTCCAGGCGTCTTCGAGTAATCTTATAACATCCAAAAAAAAAAAAAAATCTCCGACGAATTGTATAATCTCCTCCTTTGTTGAAGTCGGAGCCAAAGACTACAAAACACTCTTTAAACTGACTGGCTAACTGTTTAAGTTGATGCTGGGGGGAGGGGAGACACACGATACGGCATCTTCCTCAATGAACTTTCTTCCCACAATCTATTTTATTGATGTTTGAGGGTCGATGTTTTTTCTAACATCGATGTTTTAAGTTCAATGTTTTCTCGATGTTGTTTTATTTGAACCAAACATAGCCTTAAAAAATGTGAATATGTTTAAAGTTTACTGTTAAGATGAAAGCATTATCATTAATCATTTGGGAGGTCTATCAGATCGAAAATAGTTTTCTTTTGCTAGTTGTCTAGAGAAGTAGGCTTATATTACAGAAAAGTCAACAATCTTTTTTCCAACGTACCGCTGAAACAAATGTTGAGTGCTCCTAAAGTTTTTTCCCAAATGTAAAGATTTGTTTCTAAAATTATTATTTTTGTTATAGTTTTCCTCTGAGATATATATTAACCTACATTATTACCCTTCCCCCTCCCAGTACGTCGTCGGTTTGAAAAACCATAATTTTACTTTAAATACGTACTTAGTATGTATTTCAAGTCGTTATTAATCGTTATGATCTTTGAGTATAATTTGAATTTTAAGCATAATTTGTACAATTCTTCCATGGAGTTCCGTTGAGAGATCCCAAACACCACCCCTAAAAGTTCATGTAATGCGTGTTATCATGTTTAAAAAATCTACACCGCAATTCAATACTTTTTCAGCTTTTTAAAATATGAGGCACAAAGAACATTTTTTCATTTAATTTTTTATTAGTTTATCCAATGAAATCACAATGACATAAATTTAAAATAAAGTAAAATTTTACTTAATATATTTCCCATGACAAACAGAACAAAACTCAGTGAATTATCAACTGTTATACAACATTCTGTGTGTTGATACAACACAATTATTTTCGCCTATGAATAAACCGTCTGATTTCAGTAAAACGATTGATATTATATTTATTTTAAACTATAACTAACGCCAAAAAATATTTAGATCAATACTTATTTTATATCTTACATTATACCGACGATAATTATGCCGAATGAGCAAAATTTCATTCAACAAAGATACTAATGAGCTTAGAAACTGATTAACTTTACGTTCAGCAGACAGCGAAAAAACATAAAGGCTTAAAATTAGGAATGCATCGATTGATACGTAGCACCGATTAACCGGCAAAATTGGGTTCAAATCTTTTTTTTTTTTTTTTTAGTATACCTTCGACGAGAAACTATGATAAATAAGTTTCTTTACAGTAAAAAATGCAATTTTCTGCAAACACATTTATTGAGTGTTGCAACATTTCTCATGTGTTAAAATTTTTCCCCTTTAGCACAGTGCTTTCAGATAACCGTATAATTTTCATAAAAAGTAAAAGTCTTGAATAAATAGCTACCAAGAATTTAAAAAAAAAACATTAAAAGTGCTTCCAAATATGCCTACTCACCACAGCATCCTCCCTATTTTTTCATGTTTTTTTTTTTTTTTTTTTAATTTTCTCGGCTGTTTAACATAATATAAATTTATAAGCGATAAAATGGAAAGGCTCAAAAAAATCTGATGAGATTTTCAAATTCTTTTGGAAAAATTGGAAAAGAGAGAAAAATAAATAGTTACTCAGAGATAAACTAGTAGCTGTTCCTAAAATCGAAAACTGTGAAAGAAAAAAAAATAATGGAAAAATTAGTAGTATTAAAAATATTTATTCATGATCACTAATCGGCTGTGCCAATTAATCGGCCGATTATCAACAGCCTATCAAGCAGCAATCGGCCAATTTGCTTATCGGTGCATCCCTAGTCTTAATCACAATATTGGCACAAGTTATACCGTTGTACGAAACCCATAGACTGCCGCATGGGATTATACAAAGAGTTCTTATAGAAAAATGAGCAAGCTTTGTCCATGCTCAAAGCAGCGTCATCATCGGGAATAGAATCCCACTTGCTCAGTTTCGCTCTCCGAATATCTTTCTGCGCATTGGAATTTCGAAGCATCTTTTTCACCTTCTCCAATCCGTCTTCCAAACCCAGAAACGACAATATGTTTCTAAGCATCACCTCTGGGTTTTTGAGGAAATGCTCATAAAGAACGATTCTAAAGAAATTACTATGTCCACTCCCTTCCAGGCGTTTAGCAGTCTGCACGTCATGGAGCATTCTGGAACACAAGCTCCTGCCCTGGAAGAACATGTCTGAAGCAGTGGTCCATCCCGGGTGGAATTTTTTGTTGTGCAGATGAAGATTGACACGTGGATCTCTTTGAATAATAAGAACTTTCACTTTCCCTCTATTTCTCATTATAAAACTTTGCAAATCTTGAAGATAAACGCGAACAACCTTAGACATTACTATCTTCTTTGTCCTACAAGAAGTTTCAACGCAATCCGTAGCATTTTTTTGGTTTTTATTGCACGCCGCATAAGCAAGTCTTGTTGCCCTCTTCAGTATGTCCTCCGAATATCCAAACTTGGAATCAAATATTTTGCAGTCAAATAATTCTGTTAGGTAATCTATAGCATCAGCAATATATCTTCGGGAAATGGGTTCTTCACCATCTTTAAGAGAAGCAGAGTCAAAGGGATACAGGGGTTCGTTCAAGTAAAAAATATCACCATGGCGGGTTAGTATCTCTCCAATTTGAGGCAATCCATAATCAAAATAGGATATAATTAGTACTTTGATCTTTCCATGCAAGGAAGATTTATTCGCCTGTTTCTTCGATACATCTACATACTCATATTCTTGATTTACCTTAGGAAGAATGTGGATTTTCTCCAAATGTAATACTTTCAGGTTCTTCTTTGCTTTTGGTTTTGATGTTAGGGTTTTGGGTCGCTCAGTTGTACTAAGAGGAGCTGTACATTGGCCTAGAACAAAAACATTAAGTATTAATCATACGTTCAATACGGAATAAATAATTATACGCATGAAATGTATAAATCTATACTAATAATATAAAGGTGAAGAGTTTATTTGTACGTGCTAATGTCAGGAACCATTGGTTCAAACAGAAAAATTCTTTTTGTGTTGAATAGTTCATAATTACTAAGACTTTAGGCACATAACATTATGCAAAATGTAAGGAGTTATATTATAGTTTAAAAAATAATGATAATCGAAAAGTACGAGAGGATTAGCTTCCACTCTTCTCGAGAAATGGCGTTCATTAAAAGTAGTGTTTTGGCAACTGTGTGTAGAGGGCGCTGGCCTACAATAACGCTGACTTGAAGGCCCATGTGGTAGGCTCTTTACGAAATGGTAATCTTCAGCAAATTGATTTTTAAATGCGTGTTTATTCGATATTCAGGACCATAACTTGTTTTGGTAGGATTTTGTTATTGGGTTTTGTTTTCTTTATTTCTGCGATTTTTTTTTGTTCTTACAGTTGAAGATAGTTATTTATTTAATTAAATAATTTGATTTATCGAATTATTCAATTGTATTAATTTTTTCCAAAGGTTATTTTATTTTTGCGTGTCTTCCCGTGTAACTTTTTTACTATAAATTTGTCATATACATATCTTATCACGGCGTACTTAAAAGAGTTTTTAAATAGATTGTTGTTTTAGAACCACGGGGCGCAGCTATGCCCTAATAAAGGTTTTTAAAGTAACAACTTATATCTATTATAATAAAAAGGATATCTTTTTTCTCATTTTTTTGTGCAAGTTTTGTTTATTATTTGTTCAGAGGTAGCCCGTGCAACGCCGGGCCACGCAGCTAGTTTCCTCTAAAATAGTAGACACGCGTTTCGGGGTTTCAAGGAATCTCTTTCCAATGCAAAAGAAGAAAAATCATAGATGGAGAGAGATACGGCAAAAACCAATTTTGTTCGGAGTCACCCATTTTTATTGTCAAAGGTGCTCCTTGTAACTCCGAAACACGTGTCGATAATTTTAAAGTAAATTTCTGCATTTCATGCGTTGTTCAATTTGTCTTTTCCTTTTAATGCATTCGCATTCACACACTCTGTTTTCCCATCCTTTTTTCTGATTACTTTTCTTTTGTCTTTTTTTTTTCCTTTTGAAGAAAAGAAAAGAAAAAAGAGGCAATCTACTATAAAAACTTGTTAATTGGACCTCAGAAAGAAAAGTGCACACAAATTATTTTCTTTATTCACTGTAAAAAAATGAATGTTATTTTTACAGTATAATACAGCTAATTTTATAGTAATAAACTGTCAAAACTGCTAATTTTACAGTAATAAGTTGTAAAATTGCTAATTTAACTGTTTATTACCATGCATATTACAGTAATGAGCTGTAAAATTGCTAATTTCAGTTTATTACCGTGCATTTTACAGTTCAAAACTGGAACCTCTGCTGCCAGTATTATACTAAAGTTTTTACAGTATAATACAGCTAAATTTTATGGCAATAAACTATCAAATTACTAACTTTACAGTAAGAAACTAAAATAGCTAGTTTTACAGTTTATTACTGCGCATTTTACAGTTTTAAATTGGAACCTCGGCTGCCAGTACTATACTGTAAAAATAACAGTTCATTTTTTGCAGTGTACTTAAACAAATACATTTTGTTTTTGTTTCTTATAATAGATAGGGAGCTTGATTCACTGAGCTGCTCCAAGGAAAAAAAAGAGATAAACAGTCTAATCGTTCCTTTTATGCATTATACATCAGAACACAGTAACTGCTCGCGTTAAACAACGGCTTATTATTGAAATGAAATGATAATGGAGAACATCACGTTTTTTCACACTCCGCTGGCCCTCGAACAATTAACGAAAAAATTAAACTATACAGCCGTCTAAAAGGTTTCGCGAAAGCTATTTTCAGACCTGCAATATTGCTGTCATGACAAGCAGGAGTCTGAATGATAGTGGTGTGAGATGTGCTTAAAGTTAATTAAATCGTAGAATGTTAAAATGAAGATACCCACAATTATATTTTCTCTGACAGAAATTGCTAATGTTGCAGTCACTTGCGACTACAGTTACTACAGTTACTTCACTTTATTTCTACTGACAACTTTTACTGTTTAAAAGAATAACAGAAGAATTCATAAATAAATTTTTTGACGTATTTCTGTACTCAAATTTATGGCCCTACGCTGCCTCTCCCCCCCCCCCCTCCCCCACGGGCAATAATAATTCGGGCAATTCCACGAAACTGGAGATATCACGGCAAAAATAAAATTTCAATGAACCAATATTTTTTTTTTTCATATGATGTAAAAAAGAATGAATTTTCATAAAATTACGCTAAAAAGGTTAAAAATTCATTTCTTGTAGGTTTTATAGGGAAGTTTTGACAACACCATCTTGTGCACACGTTTTCTTGTATTAGAGCTACTGAAAGTTCATATGTTTTTTCACTTATGAAATCAACTGGTATGTCTACAGTCTTATTTTTTACTGAAATGTAGTTTATCAATAAAGATATTATTAGGCCAACAAAGAAACTTTAAGCTGTTATAACTATTTTGTAAACAATTTTTATAAATTAGGCCTCACATTCATGTAACGTCAGTCACAAAATTACATAAAAGCTTGTTTTGCTTAAACAAAACTAAACCCAAGATTATAACAAGTCATATTCTCTTCATTTATGAAGATAACTTGAATATTCTTCACTTAAATTTTTAAAAGTAGTTGAATTTATATATTTAAAACTAGTTTAAAATATGTTACATCAGTCACAGTAACATCAGTCACATTTCTCTTCCCACTAAGATACTTTAAACAAACTACACAAATGGCCCTAACTACTGCAAAAAAGCAACACAGGAGGTGAGAGAAATTTAAAATGACGGAAAATATGAAGATTAGTTAATGAAAAATAAGGTGTATGATAAAATAAGCAGCGATAAAAAAGAGAGAAATTTTTTTGAAGTTATCACCTGCGTAAGTTTTAAAAGTAAGTTTAGAATCAAGCTAAATAAAAAGATAAATTAGGAAAAGAAATAGAAGAAAATGTAGAGCACAAAAGAGCTCGGTTTCAAAAAGCACCTGACCCCTTTTTTTTCTTTTTAAATTGAAACTGTGAAAACAAGAACTCCTAACTCTCCGTGTACGGCAGTTAAATCAAAGTGCTTGCCAATGAAAACAGTTAACATAGTTAAGTAATTTTAGACCTGATATGATCTTAGGAGACACACACTAGGCTGTGAAGATATCAAAACTCATCGGAATAATGATGACTCTAAGGATAAGATGCTAACAAAACATCTGCAATACTAATAGAAGCAGATGATTTATTTGTGAAACAATACATAGAAATAAAAATTGACCGAGCAAATTTGCGGAATTGAAACATAGTATGTTTTTTATGTAGCAAATTACAGTACAATATGTCCCTGTGCAATTATAATAAATGCTTCATAATAGCCTATACTACATAATGATATTGCAACATTTTTTCCTTAAAGATTTGGAGAACTTCAATATTATATAGTAATTAATTAATAATTATTTTAGAATAATTATTCAACGTTAAAGAAACACAAATACGCAGGGATACAGCAGACACGTGTTTCGGCGTTACAAGGAACGTCTTTTTCAATGCAAAAAAAAAAGTGATCTTATGGATGCGCAAACATCCGACAATGTCTGTGCATCCATAAGCTTACAATTTTTTGCATTGAAAAAGGCAAATTGTAACGCCGAAACACGTGTCTACAGTATCCCTGCGTATTTGTACTTATTTAACACTGTAATTTTCTTTAAATAGGGGAGAGAGGAAAGATAACAATAAGGGGAAGGATAATAAAAAGCATTTTGAGCCGTATCAAACAACGTAGAAAGATACTAATTTCAAATACATATTTTAGTTGAATCCGTCAAAAGGGTAGCAAATGCAAGTTTTAAAATGAAAACTTCGGAAAGTTCCCACGCACAACCCATCACCCCTTTTTTAAGTGGAATAGTTCACGAGTGCTAGGAGCGACTTTCACGGACGGACAGTACCTTTGATCCAAAATCAGGACGCTATCCCCCATTCTTATTTTATTGAAAACAGACCGTGCGTGTAGCCGGCAATAGTTTTAAGTGTTTTATACTAATATGTAACTTTGTTTTTTTTTTTTTTCGTTAGCTTGGTTGACCACATATCTAGTTCTACCTATAGAAGTTCAAAGTGTTTTATTGCTAACTATTCGCAAATAAGCATGTCTAAACACTTCGGCAATGAATTGTTCCCGAATGGAATTTAATGAACTCGTCTCTTTTGCTTTCTGGAATTACACTGTAAAAAATGAAAGTTATTTTTAGAGTATAATACAGCTAATTTTACAGTAATAAACAATAAAAATTGCTAATTTTACAATAATAAACTGTAAAATTGCTAGCTTTACAGTACTAAACTGTAAAGTTGCTAATTTTACATTTTATTGTCGTGTAATTTACCGTTTTAAACTGGAACCTCTGCTACTAGTAGTATACTGTTGTTTTTACGCTATAATACAGCTAAATTCAGGCCCGTCATTTAGGGGAGGCAGGGGGGTCAATTGCCCTCCCCCCCCCCGACTTTGGGAAATCAATGTATTGCCATATAAGTGAGTGGGCGTGGTTTTTACCACTTTTTGTTAAATTTTAACATTGTGTATGCAACCTTTGCCCCCTCCCCCTGGAAAAATTCGAAATGACGTCCCTGGCTAAATTGTACTGCAATAAACTGTAAAATTTCTAACTTTACAATAAGAAACTGTAAAATTGCTAGTTTTACAGTTTATTGCTGTGTATTTTAGTTTTAAATTGGAACCTGGGCGGCCAGTTATTATACTGGAAAAACAAGTTCATTTTTTGCAGTATACATAGGATAAATAATATCCAATAAGTAGAAATTACTCCATTTCAAATTCTTGAGACTTTCCGAAGTTCATGAAGCATTAAGTAATGAAAAAAAGGCATTATTTAGTTAAACTGGATTCAATGCCTTAATTATAGTAAAGCGCCCCATAATTATTGGCATCAGTTACATCACACTTCCCATTAGGATAGACTAGCCTGACAAGACGAGGAGTGTTAGAATGAGTGATGTTCTATTTCGTACCTTCAGTATCAATTAGTACAGCATGACTGAACTTCCGATAAGCGTTCTGTTACATCCATTTCCTTGAAAAATGATTTTGGCAGAAGCATTCGGTGATACGGAATCAACTTAATACAATGGAGGGTAAAGAGGTTTAGAACTGACGCGTTTAGTTAAAAGCAGCCCTACTGATCAAAAGTTTGTCATTTATTTTTGCACTTTGTTTTATGTAGCCTATGATACTTTTAAAGATCGTATTTTCATTTTGCAAGTATTTGAAGTTTTATCAAGCGTTTTTTTTTTATTTTGAGAAAGCATATTTTTAGAAAATTCCCAAATAAGCATTCCATAGGTGACTGGTACACCAAAAAAGTGGAGGTGGAGGGTGTCAAAAAAATTGGGTGGGGGTTGGTATAAAGAAACACGTCTGAAGCTGTTTTTTTTTGCATAATTTGGATGTATTACTGGTTTTTATAAGTACTGATAAATGACTTGTAAAACAAACACCGAATTCGGCCTCAAATATCAGTACGGATATGGCTACTGTAGACACCCCCCCCCCTTATTCAAAGTTCCATTATTATGAAATAACCTGGAAAAAGACCATTTTTTAGGATTTTCAGCTTTTATTTTCGTGAATTAAATCAACACTCCGAGTAAAAAATCATTTTTCAATCAATCATTAACTTTCAACTTTGAAACATGAGGGGACAAGACACCTTTTACTTATGAAAATGATGGGGAAGTCGCCTCCTTTACCCCCTGGACTAGCCGCCCATGAAGCATTCTAAAGTCCATTCAACGTTTTTTTTTTCATGTATTAAATTTTCAGGGGATAAGCTACAAAATATTGAAAAAAACGTAATGGAAATGAATAAGCTTTATCCCGTCTCTAAATCTCATTAAATATTAGTTAATAGTTAGAAATACTTATGTTAGGTAGAGAGAAGCAAAGGAATAAAAGTGGAACTTTGAAAGTTTTAGTGTAATGCGCGCTTTAAATTCAAATCCTAAGTAGGCTTTCGTGAACATTTCTTTTTCTAACTAATGATGTATAACTGCACCAACCAGTACTACTAGTTCGATCTCTTGTCCTAAACAGAGGAGGTTCTCTTACTATTTGTACTGGTTATTACCAAAGTTTTAATTTTCACACTTTTGCTTCTCTCCGCCTAAATTAAGATCATTGTCGCTTTCTTTTTTTCAAACCAAAAGTTCTAAGAGTTTTTAGCGATATTTCTGCAATTTTGTAAAAGTTTGAATTTGAAATAGAAAAATACTGCAGTAGACTATAATGTCAGAATTGCTTTGTGATTTTAATGTGTTACGCACCACGCATACTTTTGCAGAAATCCCGATAAAGTCACGCGAGCAGTGCAAAGGTATATTCAAGGGCTAACGTTTTTTGTTTCGTGATATTACCTGCTTTTTAACGAGAAAAACTATGCTTACTTTAAAACATGCACCACAATATTGAATCGTTTATTTCAAAAAAATTTTAATTTTAAGTAAACATTTATATCATCACTTTCAATCGGGATTACAACACTTTTTTCTGTAAGAAATATAACTAAATGCATATAAATATATTCAAATTAAAAATACTGCAATCTTTATAAAAAAATTTAATTTAAGAAATGTTAGAGTTAGTCGCTTGACAGGTTTGTGTTTGAATTTTGAAACACTTTATCTTCCATGAAATTAAGTATTTTCGGTATAAGTTTTGACAAAACTACTTATGTTTATTTTGGGCCACAAAATTGATAAAATGATGATTTATCTATTACCCTAAAGTTCCATCCCTAAGAGAATTGGTAAAAAATTATTTGTCTCTTATTTTTTTATATCACTGTAACTAATAGATTTGAAAATAAATACCTTATTAAGTTGCAGTCGCTAAATGAAACAGGAACAAAAAGACATTGGTTTTTATCAATAAAAACATCAAATATCATTACTGTATTGCCTCTTTTTTAAGCAGGAACGCAACTATTTTACAACAAGTGTAAAGGAGCTTTTCAGTTTCCCAAATTCTGTTAACCCATTTATGCCCAGTAGCCTAAAAACGGGAAGCTTGTTAGTTACTGCTTACAAAAACCAGTAATGGGTACATCATTTTACTAAAGCTGCTTTGCACAAGTTAAATAGTCCTTTTTCTTGAGAAAACCAGTTAGAGCCGCTAGTTGGATATCAGAGTTTATTTATTGACAGCTATTTTCAGACAAATCAGTCAAGCAACGATCGAGCGTGGGTAGCCGCAGAAAGTAAGTTTTTTTTTGTGAACTTATTTTTCATAAAATTAAACTATTTTAAAATGATTAGCTTAAAATTGATCACAGATGCCTTCCGTAATGTTACTTAGCACAAGTAAAGTCAAGCAAGGTCGCATTTTGCTCACATATCTGTAAAATATCGCATAAACAGGACGTTGAATGACTTAATATGGCAACGGCGAACTATTTTAAGCTTAAAATGTATGTAAACTATTCCGTGTAAGAGTTTTAAGAAGAAAAAAATTGAAAAAAATTGTTAAAAAAAACTTGGGCATAAATGGGTTAACCAGATTTATTACGTTTGAAAATCAATAACAGATCTACATTTTAAATCGTAAGCAGACTTAATAAGTGTAACATCAAAAAAACTTATGTTTACATGGTATCTCTTTCTTTTCATATAAACATAAACTGCAATAACTAGGTCACAAGTTTTAAAATCTACTATGCATATGGCGAAAAATTTACCTAGAATCTTGCTAAATATAAATAATAAACAAAATATTCCACATTTATTTAATTTGTGACTCACTTGTTAAATGTTTAATGGTTGATCTTCAAAGAAAATATCCATTTCTTATTAATTTAAGATTTATTTCATTCATAACAAAAACAAATTTATGTTCAGAGCTAAAATTAATAACATAAATTAGATGTCACATACTGAAAAAAATGCACTGTTGCTTTTACCGTTTATGCTCGCAGCCGAGGCTCCAATTTAAAACTGTAAAATGCATAGTAATGAACTGTAAAATGCACAGTAATAAACTGTAAAATGTACAGTAATAAACTGTAAAACGCATAGCAATAAACTATAACTAGCAATTTTTCGCTTTGTTACTGTAAAGTGAGAAATTTTACAGTTTATTTCCGTAAAATTTAGCTGTGCTATTCTGTAAAAACAGCAGTTTAATACTGGCAGCAGAGGTTTCAGTTTAAAACTAAAATGCACGATAATAAACTGTAAAAGTGCTAATTTTACAGTTTATTACTGTAAAGCAGCAATTTTGCAGTTTATTACCGTAAAATGGGGTATATAGGAACAGCGGGGTCAATCGGAACAAAACTTCCTGACCGTAAAATTAGCATTTTTAGTTTATTACTGTGAAGCTAGCAATTTTAGTTTAATACCGTAAAAGTAGAAACGTTACAGTTTATTACTGTACAATTAGTAATTTTTACAGTTTATTACTATAAAATTAGCTATGTTTTACTGTAAAAATAACATTCATTTTTTACAGTGCATAAGTTAATATTCTTTTTATATATTTTATGAAGAATATACTTTAATTTAAAGAAAAAGAAACGAGCTTTTTAAGTTTCAATCCTTTAGTACAAAAATTCTGCAGAATTTGCTCCAGTTTTGCCATAATTCTACCTTTCAGTGCAGTACTTTTATGGGGTGAAATTACCATTTTATCAAGATTTACAGTCGGGATCAGTAGACATTTATCTGCTGATGGTCTGGTATCTGCGGGCTAAATCATTTGTGGAGCCTAAAAGGAAATATTAGTCTCGAATCCGACATTTAATTACCGGTTTCACTGTTCACTAAAATTACGTGACTTTTTTGTTAATTATTTTACTAGCTTAATATTGATATAGAGTAAATCGGAGGAAAAAATGCTATTAAAGAATTTCAGGGATATTAGAGAACAGAAGAGGAGAGAGAGATTGCGGAAGATGAGCAATTACACTTTTTCTCCCATACCAAATCAGTGTCTCAACCTTAATGTCTTATTATATACATATTGGTGCAATTTTGGTCTAAAATTTGTAAATTATGATGAAAAACAATAACAGATTTATAAAAAAAACTAATTTCAGTACTGTAAAAAAAGAATGTTGTTTTTACAGTATAATACAGCTAATGTTATTGTAATAAACTAAAAGTTGCTAATTTTAGTTTATTACTGTGCATTTTAGTTTTAAACTGGAACCTCTACTGCCGGTAATATACTGTTGTTTTTATACTATAATACAGCAATTTTACGGAAATAAACTGTAAAATTTCTAACTTTACAGTAAGACACTGTAAAACTGTTAGTTTTACAGTTTACTACTGTGCATTTTACAAATTGGAACCTCGGCTGCCAGTATTATACTGTTCATCAAAAACAGTTCATTTTTTGCCGTGGGTGGTTGCCCTCAGATTTATAGTTCTGCCATGAAATCACTTTGTCTAACAGGCCATATAACCAGAATAATCCCAGAAGCTCTGTCTTATTGAGAGTTACGTCAAGGAAATACAGCTCCATTAATTTGACCTGAGGGATTTCCCTGTTCCGTGGCGATGTTAGACAAGTTAAACTCCCCTTGGTATAGAAGTTGTGAATCTTGTCTGAGGTGACTTTATAATACCGAACAGTTAGAGCTAGTCTTTCGTTAGGGCAGACAATAGAAGTCAAGATTGCTTTAACATGTACAAGAATTACATTTAAAAAAAAATAAATAACAAATATATGATCACAGTTTAATCTTACGTTTTGTTCTAGGTGTGACATAACCTTTAGTTATGCTACTTTTATATCTTAAATATATTTACAACATTTTACGGCGTTAAACTGTAAAATTTCTAACTCTCTGCACTAAAAAACTGTAAAATTGCTAGTTTTAGAGTTTGTTACTGTGCATTTTGCAGTTTTAAATTGGAACCTCGCCTGCCAGTATTTTACTCTAAAAACAACATTTTTTGCAGTGTATGGAAGGTTGATATGACGGGCCTTGTATTATACTTGTATTTATACTTGAGAAACTCATAGAACTTGTTTCTGCCTAATGACACTGATTTTAAATATGCAGCATTCTTTTCCAGCATTTTGATACTAAAATACCTGATTATAAAACATCATCTAAATTAAAAATAACTGTAAAACATTTACCCTTTATGCACTTGCTCTTTTGATTCACATATGAGCCTGGAGAAGATTGTCCAAATGAGTAATAATGTCCATAAATCAGGAAGATGGTAAACAAGAAGAGAAGAAATAGGCACTTGCTGTTTCGAGACAAAAGCATGGAAAAAAAGTATACCTTCTTTAACGGATCATACAAATAAACTGGAACCTAAAAAATACGGAAATATTAAGCGATCACACAATGAGTCAGAAAAGGATAATTATAAATTTAGCTTGTCGTACTTAAGGGAAAGTAGATTTTCTTTCTGAGAAATATTATGAAGGACATAATTAATGGTACCCTTATTATTCCTTTAATGAGGAAATGATACAAGTATCCATACCATTACAAATTTAAAACATTTGTCAAATTTTTCAGTAATTTAAATAGTTTTTGAATACTTCTACTGGTTTTTAGTACTTATTAAATATTTTTTTTAATTTTAGAAATTTTAAACAAATGAAAAAGAGAGAGGGGTGTGGGAAATTATTATTATTATTTTTAATGTAACCGTTTTAAAAATCTTCTATTTAAATCTTCTATGTTAATCGTAAGATTTTTCATTTTCATTTTCACCCTCCAGGGTCCCCCGTACCTACCAGCTTAATGGTTTAACCGGGATAGGGCCCTGAAGAGCGCTCTGTTCTTAATTTTGAACCAGAACCTAGGGTCGAGCAAACCATAGGCCCTAGCACCCCCAGAGGTATTGTAATTAGTAACTGAAATGTCTTCTAGTACTCTTTAGAAACTTTAATACTATTGGATATTACAAGATTGTCTTCTATTTATAATCACGTGAAGAAAGAGACAATAAAATTTGTTTCAAAGAAACGTGATAAAAATCACAATTCCGTCTAAATTCAACATTTAGAAACTTGGAAGACAAGTTTCAAAAATCAAAACACAAAATAAAAGCAAAGAATGAGTAAGATAAAATATGAAGATCAAACTGGCGAAGAAACGAATTTTCTCAATTAAAACAAAACTTAATCAAGAACTTTACACGACTTAATTTTTCGCACACACAATTTTTGAAACTTACACCATTTCCAGTCTTAAATCTCATGAATTCGGTAACACGTGCTTCGTTAATGCCTTGGTTTGAAAATGTTGAAATTTTTGAGCAAACATGCATTAAAATGTAGAAATATCTTGTGAATTCACTAAAATGCAATGAAGTGTAGAAATATATTTTATATGCAAGCATAAAGATTAAGACGGTAAAAGTTCACGGGAACGCGAAATTTCTTGCCATTAACTAAGCAAGCATGCTGTATGACAAATATTGATATGGAATTACTTAAAACAGAAATGCATACAATAAAAAAAATTGGCACATAAAAAAATAACAGTAAAAACTATAATAAGAAATAATTATTTTATGGTAAAAAGGAAAGAAAGTAATTTTAAAAGTTTGCTAAAAGTTTCAAAACTTTGTATTTTCCCGAAACTTTTAACAATTTGCAAGAGATCAAGAAATTGTGTGCAAAAATTTTGAAATTTTTCTGTACACTTGTGCCACCAATGGCAGTAATGGCACTTTTTCCACACTACCAAAATCCGCATCACCGAAAAAAATAATAATAACCGAGTCACCCTACTGCAAATATGTGAACATATGAAAATAGACAAAATCATTTTCTAAATCTAAAAAAAAAGAAAAAACGGCTCACTCTACTCTAAATATGTGAACATATGAAAATAGACGAAATCATTTTCTAAATCTTAAAAAAAAAAAAAAAAATCTGCTCACCCTACTGCAAATATGTGAACGTATGAAAATAGACGAAATCATTTTCTAAATTTAAAAAAAAAATCGGCTCACCCTACTGTAAATACGTGAACATATAAAAATAGACGAAATAATTTTCTAAATCTAAAAATAACTTCAAGAACGTTTTACTTGTGTGCTCCAAACCAATCCGTAGACCTCCGCTGAAATTCGAATTACCCAAAGGCGGAATATATCAGTTCTCTCATCGGACAGTTCGAACGCTTCTAATGATGGAACTGAAAATGCAGCGGGCTTTTTCCACGCGCTGTGACGACAAAGGTGAACTAATCGATGTCTGAAACGTGCGGCTTTCTTGGGATTCACCCTTTTTTTCTGACCAATCATTGATGGGATAATCATTTGTGGCAAGATTCTTGCTGTCGTTAACCTTTCAGTAACTATCGTTTAATGCTATGAATGACGGACGATTATGGAATTTTTTTTATATCATGTCTGCGAGGATTTTTTTTCGGTTGCCAAGTTTATGTTTGCGTTAAGCAATTTGACTACTCCGTGTGTCATTTAAGCTGTCAAGATTTTGCTAGACTATTTTTTTTCCTCAGAAAATGAAGTAGTTCTGGTTTAATAATTCAATAACTTGCTGTTGCTTTTTGCTCTTTCAATATCAATTATTTTTTATCATGTTTATTTTTAGATGCTTTTGCTCGTATTCTACTATTATGGGCATGATAGTTGTGTTTTACAACCAATATTAGTTCCTTTTAGTCTGTTATTCAGCATGAAATGATATGAATAACGCATACAAAGAATATCATCTGCCGGTTCCAGAGTGAAACGCAAAACTTAAGACTACGAGCAAATTCAAACAAATTTCGAAAAAAAAAATTAACACTTTTCTTAAAACAGCTTCAGTTAAGTATGATATGCAACAATGAAATGTTGACTGGTGTATTTTACGAATTATTAAATAGTAAAAAAGAAACATAGTTTCAAAAATTTAGACATAATAAACTTTAAGTAAAATATTTTTAAAACGTGATTGTGAATCTATTCTTCTTTATTAATTCATAAATACGAGTTTCCACCGAAGAAACTAAATCCTGCATGGATTGGGTTTCAATTTCGTACCATACATCTTCAATGGATCTTTTGAACTCATGTACAGAAGTGCATTGTCCTGTCATTCCTGTAAATTTTGCGACACGTAATGCCCCAAAGCTTCTTTACAGGTTTGAGGCCTGGGTTACTTGCTAGTCAATTAAGAATTTGTATATTCTTTGAACTGAAAGCTGGGTTTTGTGTTTCTGCAGTAAGGATCGAAGTATTTTCTTTTATAAATTCCCACTAATGGCCCCCTGTAAGCTCAGGAAATAATAGAAAACTCCATTCGAATGTCTTTAAAAAAAAAGATATTTCCTTTTTTTATGGGGGGGGGGGGGGTCAGTCCTTCCCTTCTAGTCAGTGATCACTGCCAAAGCAAAATGTCAATCACATTTGTGTTTGCAATGTTTGCTCACCAAGAAACAATACTATAGTGTAACAATGAAAAGATGTAAATGAGTAGCAGCCGGAAGAAGACAACAAAACATATGTTTTGACGCATAATTCTGTACCTCAGAACCAGACTAACGTAAGTCCATTTTCGTCATTTTTCGGTAGAGGGGAAAAACGATTGTCGAATACATCGTTTTTCCCCTCTACCGAAAATTGACGAAAATGGACCTGAGGTACAGAATTTATGTGCCCTGCCCTAGGGTTCTCATCCCATTTCCCCATCCCACCATCCTCCCATTTGGCTACTTTTATTAAAATTTAGGCTGACTATAATCATATTAGCCACCAAGGCCGACTAGATTAGCTGACTGTGGTGGGTTGCTGTACGCCGCTTTTGCAGGGCCTGATTACCCAAAAGGCAAGGGAAGCTTGAGCTTCCCCTAAAAATTTCCAGGGGGCCCAAAAATGATTGAAAACTTGTGATTTAAATTCTAGTTTCTGCTTTTAAATGCATATCTAAAGGTAATTTTAAACATTAGAGCTGGTTCAATAAAAATTTTCTGAAAAGTTTTAAAAGTGAAGACACATTTCATAAATAATAAATTCCCCCACAAGCTATTTTTAAATGTGGGATTTGACCCAACTTTTTTACAACGTACTTTTATTATGTTTTATTAATTCTGTGAAATAAATCTAATTTAACATCAAATCATAGAATGGCAATGTGTATTATGTATGTAACTTCTACATATTAGTGAAGGAAGGGGACAGACTTTAATTTGAATTTTCCTTAGGCATCTCTTAGAAATGATATGTACCCTTAGCAATATTCGTTTTTGAATGTCTCATGAGTATAGAAATCCGCATCCCACCCCCGCCTCCGTCTCAAAAAGCAGGGGGCCTCAAAATGAGACAGAGCTTCCTCTAACTTCACGGGTTAATCGGGCCCTGCGCTTTTGGCGAGATTTTGCTTCCTCTTTACCACATGCGGTGTCACATTAAATAAAATGCTTTAATTTTCGACACGGTACGCCTCTAACTTAATCCATTTTCGCTTTTGAGAATGAATAAAATGGCGTGTGATCTTCAAAAGGAATGACGAGAGGAGCGATAAAACAGTAAGGAGAAACGGAACACCAGATTTCAAGACGGAAGAACAGAAGGGGGAACAGACGTTCTTAATTGATATCTCCAATAGTTAATATCGTACAATTATGAAAAATAGTCAGCAGAAAGCCTGACAAATTACAAATCTATCTAAACCTGATTCGTGATCCTTTTACTTGCGTTCGGGAGAAGTAAGAATGACATAGAGAGATAGACAGATAGTTGCACAGATAGATGTGCTAAGTTTTTTATAATATAAGATCTTCCACAACTGGGGATGAGGGCAAACAACTTATGCGCCAATCAAATGTGACAACAATGCTCTTTCAGTTGCTACCGATATAAATATTTTCCATATTATACTATTCATATGGTTCCTTGATCAGAGCTGAAAGAATTAAAATATCAGCAGCTTAACTTTATAAATAAATGTCTCATGAGAGCATTACTAATTCAATTATGAGCTTAAAAAGATATAAAACATATTACCAGAAGTTAAAATATCTACTTTATCTTTACAAAGATGATGTTTTAACCTTTTATCGTGTGAAAAATGGTAAAGAAGCAAGATATTTCCATGCCGTTTTGGATGACGGACGATGTTAACCACCAACACGACATTTGCATAATCCTAAGTACATTTCTTATCCATTTCAATCATGGAGTTATTCCACACAAGCATTTCCGTTGCCATGGGAATGTAATAAATAATTTACGATTTGTGTCCATGCCGTAGAACATGCATTACAGAGAGAATTCCTTTTTTTGATTCTAAGATTAACTTTCATAACAGTTGTTGAAAGTATATTTAGCAGCATGTAAAAATGATTTACTTTGATAGTTGAGCAATTATTTTCGCTATCTGGAGGAAACTATGTGTAATAAAACAAAGCTCAATAGTTAACTAAAAGTGGTTAAAAGTTAGAGATTTGTGTTTAAGATAGTTTTATGAGATTTATAGGGCATTTGACTTTTATTTTATATCATTTCACGTATGCCATTAAGGGTAGCCATTGCTGCCAATTGGCTTCCCCGCCCCTCGCTCTGCGAAATTGATATATTCATACAGGAAAATGTAATTGGGGGTATTTTTAATGCTTTTTGGTATAACTTACATTGATTGCATACCGATTGCGCCCCCCCCCCCTCCAAGCGAAAATTCAAAATGGCGGCCGCCAAATCATTATTATTTTTTTAAGTTAAAAAAATCTACTGATATACTTCAATTCAATAAAAAAAATTACATTATAAATGCAGGCACCTTAATTGTGCGTACGTTTGTGTGTGTGCGTGTGTGAGTGAGAGAGAGAGAGAGAAATAAATAAGTCAACAAATGAATGAAACTAAAACAAAAAACAGTAAGACACAGAATGTTAAAAAAAAAGGTTGATATTTTACGAGCTACTTTCTATTTCAAGAGATATCAAAGTAATTCTATTCAGAAGCATAAAAAAATTCAAAAAAAATTTTAATTTACTAATTAGATCACAAATTGCTATATAAGGCACGATTTACTCATCTAAAAATGGCAACTTCAGAATAAAATTAACAGAACTCTAGAATTATCGAAAAGGAATAAACAGTTAGTTTCCTTCCACGCTTCGCTGATTCTTTTCCACCTGGCTAATCAAGTAATAATTAAATCATTTACTAAAGAAAAAGAATGTTTTGTTTTCTGCTCACAGCGCTGTTCCAAGTCACGTAATGGCTCCAAAAGTTTCGTAACTCGCACGTGTCACGGAGTACTACATGTCGATAAACGCATTTTTAGCCCGATTAGGTATCTTCAGTTTCTCATGGGCTGGAACTTTACCATATATTAGGGTATCTTTTTGGCAAAGATTGCAATTTCCGCAGGAGCAATTCATATTTTATTTCTGGAAACGATATGGGAGAATAATTATTACTCTACTAACCAAATGCAAAATAGCGGGCACTTTTTTAAATCTTGGCGACAGCAGATGTATTTTGAAGTGCTAAGCGCAAAAGTGGTATTTGCAGACGATCTCAAACTGAGATATTGCTGTTTAAAGTTTAGAGCCTCCATGTATTTAATTCAGGAGGTACTTTTTCAAAAATTTAAAAAAAACATTTCCCGTTCTCAAATGACCACAAAACATTACATTTAGATAAAATAAAAATTACCAAGAACCACCTGGTGACAATAACTCAACTTTGTTAAAAAGTTTAGATACGACTTTTGCGCTTATAGCACGGCAGTTTTAGGGACCCCAAGCAATGCATTTTTTGGGCCCTCTCTGTCCGTTATAGAACTACGTAAAATATTTAGTGTGCATTTTCCAATCTCTTCGGGTCCCTATTGTCTTAAGGGCCCCTAGCAATTGCAAACAGTTACAACATAGTAAATCCGCCACTGAATCTTAGCGCTCAGTTTTAATAAAAATAAGGGGTAAAATATTTTGTATTTAATTTTTTTATTACTTAGGATTTATGTTGCGATAAATTTGATGCGTTATCGACTCAGATAAAATACATAACGTAAAACTGATAAAAAAAAATCTGGCGTGGATCCTTTAAATCCCCCCATCCTCTCTTTTACCATTTTTCTATTAGAAGCAAAAAATTAAAATTGTGAATTGTCGACACAGCCCCCTATCTTACTATCATATTTATATACCAAGTCATTTTCATTAATTTACTTTCCCATTAAAGTAAAAAAAAAAGACGAAAAAGCATTTGAAGTGGCTTAATGTAACTCAAAAATATCGCTAAGTCTAAAATAATCAAAAATGAATAAAATTATCAAATTCATATCGAAAAATTAAAAATCCGAAAGTAAAGTTTTGAGAGGGGCAAAATGTTTGTCAGTGTCTATCCAATGGAGCAGCTTGCTGCTCCGAGGATTAGCGCATGATAACAAGTAGGAAACAGTAGCCATGTAAGTGCACTTTCACTGCAATAAGTATGTCATTGCAGTAAAAGTTGATTTACGTGAAAAGAATAATGCAATTCAAGCTTTCACAATTTTTCTATTTTCCATCAAAATCTTTCCCACTTTTCGGATGGTCAAAAAGTCAGGATAAATATTAGTGTAACTATACATATAATTTTGACCAGGTTATTTAACACTAACCATGTTCACCTTTGTCATTCGAAATTGACCGAGAGAGGTTTCCTCAATTCCGATGAGAGATGGCACAAAGCGGGATTTTGCCGAAGCGCCAATTACCGAAGCTTCGGCTGAAGTTTCAACCCCATTAAACGTATAATACATGCATACAATATGATGCTATACTCTATATGGCTCGATATTCTTAGTGGTGCACAAAACAGTTTTAGTTTAATGTCTCATTTTTAAATTAATTTTACTAATTAGTATTTATTTTTGTTTTGCACTTGTAGTACCAAGAAAGAAGACATTTCTACTTTTTTTTATTGAAATAAGTAGTATGAAGCATTATTTGGAATATATTAAAAAGCATGTTTTACAGTTAAGTTGATGTTTATAATAAAACCAACTGATATGGTCAAATATTAAATTATTAGAAATTAGCTGTTATTTGCATTATACCTTAACCATTGCATAAAAATAAATAGAACTTTGGAACTGCTCATTTAAAAAAGAATTAAGCTTTTCTTTTAAGTAACAAATGAAATTGAAAAAGGTGCACGTGCAAGGAATGGACACTCTCCTCCTATTTTGCTAGCCAAATAAACAAACAAAAATTCAGCTTCAATTTTAGATCCGCGATATAATTGAATTTACAACTAATCAGAAATTGCAGCTCGGAGCATGGCTGGTTTTCCAACAGATCAAGTACTGTTTACAACAATAAATATACAATGAGTAAAAATTAAGTGGGTGTGAGACAAGTGAAAAAGTCGTGTAGAGTGCTCAACGTTGCTGGGAAAAAACCAACTGTTTTAAGTGTGTAATTTTAGAAGAACAAAAATAACTATTTTAGACATATGTGAGTAGAAAGAAGACTTTAAACTTCATTTGTATTGTTTCCTGAGGCCGCTAATAAGCTATCAAGATGAGTTTAGTCCCTTTAACTTCATTCATGCTAAAAACACAAACATAAAAGTCACCTTTGCTCGCAGGAATGAATGGGATTTGACTCCCCCCCCCCAAAAAAAAGTTTTTCTTTTAGTAATATTTGACTGTTGATTTCTCACCATGAAATTTTCCATTGGGGGGGGGGGCCTTCCAATCTTTTCATTTGCTTGAAGCACAAACGCCTATAACTTCAGTAAAAAAAGCTTTTGACATTTAGAACTGAATTGGTTTTTTGCAGGGATACCTTTGGTCATGTTTTTCATTTTCATTCATATATTTAATTTTTAATACAGTAGACCCTCGTTATATCGCTCATTCGGATATATCGCTCTTTTCTTGTGTCTTCCGAAATATCAAAGCTTATTTAAAAAAAAATTGCTTTAAGTTTGAAACCATTTATGAAAATGTATGGTAAAAGTCAGAAAAACTCTCTTCTTTATTTTGTCAATGAAGAAAACGAAGATTCTTCTATTCTTCTGAATTCCCTGGAAAAACAGCGGCAATTCCTGTCACACAAGCGTGCATACCAGCAAAATATTTCATCTTAAGTTGGAAACTGCTTCCTATCAGGGCCGTAGAAAAGAGGAGAACTATTTTTTATAACCTCCGTTACATCGCGCTTTCGGATATATCGCTATTTTTCTTTGTCCCCCGAAAAGCACGATATAACGAGGGGTTACTGTACTATGCCCCCTCCCACCCCCCTCAATCTCTCCATAAATTATTATTTCTTTGTTTTCGTTTTTTACCTTCAAAACTAAAGAACTGAGGCAGTGACTTTTTACCAAACTATTTTAAATCTGTACCTTTTTCTTAACTTCTTTTATTTGAAAAATATTTCGGCAACCTGCATTCTTTTCTCTCTTACACTATGATTTTTGTGATGATGATTTGATTTTAAGAAATGAGAAACGTAAATAAGCATCTGTGCATGTGAAGCTATCATGCATATTTATCCACTTACTCTATGATATGGGTTTTCTATAGATTTCCATAATACACCTTTTTCTTTTTTAAAAGGAAAAAAAATCTAACCTTTTAAGTGCCAATGTTTCCAAATAGAAACATCAATTAAATTCTTTTTTAACTAAAAAAAAGAAAGGAAGAAGGAAAAAATTGCGCCTGAGGATTTAAAAAAAATCTATTAAAAGTAAGCTTGATTTTTTGAAAGGAAAATTATTTCTCCTTTTATAATATTTGTTGCCCACAAAATTTTTCAAAAACATACGTTTTGTCGATTTTCACGGAGATTTTTTATGTTACCTAATGGAAACATTGGCGTGATTCAGAATACAAAATCGAGAATTTTTGGCTGATTTGTTAGTTCTGTAATGTGCAAAAGTAACAAGTTTCATAACTGCTGTGAACTACTATTGACGCATGCAAAAACATGCAATGACATTTCAATCATTAATTTGCTCAACTTATCATTTGTTGTAGATTACATCACAAACTACCACTCTGGGTTTACCTGTGCTAGGAGCACCACTGCTGTAAAAAGCAGTCAAAATTTTTGTACAGTGTATTGAGTAAAATGAAATGCATAAAAATAGATAAAAAAGTTTAAAAGTTAGAAACTCTTTTCAAATGTTTTTATTTGTACTTTTATGCATGGTGTTTCATTTTACTGACCACTGCTGTATAGTACACTACTTATTTGGTTTTAAAACTTCATAGACATAAACATAATATAATAACCTTTATTTAGAATTTTAGTTCACAGAAGAAAGGAGAAAAAAAATGAACAAATCATTAGATGAAAGAATTCTGGGATTGTATCTTGTCTTGAGTTTGTGAAGTGCTTTCAATTTTCTAAAACAAAAATAGCAGAGTTAGGGCACATAACTTTGTAATGACAATAGAACTCATAAAATGCTGGAAAAATTAACTAATTTCAATAACTGGGAATAAACACTGACATTCAAATAAAATATCAAAAACAAAAATATAAACAATAAAAATTAAGTTTTACTTTTAGTAAGTTTCTTTTTAATTGCTTAATTTAGTTCTTTTATAAATCTAAGACTTATAATACTTGGCAGTTTCTAGAAGATTTTACAGTAAAGTCCTAATATAATAGTTGGATCACCCAACTGTGATATTTGGAGTTGGTAATGAGCTCTTTTTCATTTCCTTATTTATGATAATTAATCATTAATAAAATGTAGGAAAAAAAACAGCGCTTACACTTTGCTGGCATGAATTTAAAATATAAATGAAAAGACAGCTGAATCATAAAGCAAGTTTCATATAACAATAATATCAATGAATTAACCCATTAAACGCCGCTATATGAAATACATAAAAAATCAAAAAAGAATTTACTTTTTTCATGAAAGGCATATATCTCTAGTACAGCGCAGTTGAAATTTTAAAAAAATCTTTAACTGATTAGAAATTATAGGCTGTTCCCATAATGGGAGCTTTGGCGCTTTTGAGGGGGGAAACCATCCGATGTCTTAGCTGCGTTTCTACCGCGTTCGGTTCCATTTCTACTCCTTTTTCCTACTACGTTTTAAAAGAACCGCGTCTTAAATATTATACATTCTTATACTTTTATGTCCATAACAAAAATCCATGCATATATATGTGTATATGTGTATAATCTTTTCCAAAATAGGAGATATATTTCATTTACATTGCGCATGAAAAAATAAATACTAAAAGTAAATGAACTATGGATGAAAGCAAAAAAGAAAAACTATAACATAGAAAAAACACTAAGCCAATCCTTAAATCAATCTTTAGATTTTTTAATGAAAATGTGAAGTAGAATTTTGATGCAGCATTCGACGCATTTTTTACATTTAGTTCGAGTGTTCTTTTTACAAAATTTATACCGAGATTGTTTTTCAGCGCTTATAATGAAATGGTTTACTCCACCAAAATGTACAGTTGCGTTTACCGGTCCGCAAGGTCCTAACTGGGGAATTGATATTGCCTTATTTTGAATTTTTCATTAGAACTTTAGCAATTATTTAAAAAATATTATTTGTTTCATTTCGCCCTTGAGCTCTTTATGAATTCTAAAGGCTGTGTTACATCAACCATATTTAGTGTATTAGTAAAAAAAGGACACCAATAATTTCTTTCCTTTGAAACGAGACCTGTATGTACTAAGAAATTGATCTAAGAGATCAACACCTCCCACATATTTATTGTATGATATTGATACAATTAGATGGGGTTGAAGCAAATCAATTTGTTTTTTTTCTTTCTTTTGAACCCCATCTTTTGACTAGTCCCAACAGAGCTTCCATTTCAAAATTCGATGCTAAGCGCACTATTTTATTATCCTTCCATTTTACGACACTTAAGTTTTCAGTTTAAAAGTTTTTTTTTTTTTTTTTTTCTTGTAAATGAAGATATCGAAATATGAAAGCTGAATCCGCCAAAAAGAGTAATTCGCATAGAAAGCAAAAATATGATACTGTTCTCAGTCTAACTATCTTGAGAATAGTGCTAACATTCACAAAACATAGTTCAACAAATATTTTTTCGAAAAACCCAGAAAGGAGTACACGTGTCTCGTGACGTAGATTACCTTTTTGTGCCTAGCAGCATTCCTTTCTTCATTGTAAGCGCGCGTACACAAAAGGCTAGTCCGTCCACGCCAAAGCTCCCTTTCTGGGAACAAAAAGTTTGAGGGATTCTGGCATGCCTTTAAATGAATCGTTTCATTCCGGTTTTTTCATATGCTGTTTGTTGGAATATCTGCTTTAGATATGCAGAGCACTTGAAAAAATTTAAAAATCCATTGATTTAGTTTTTTTTAGTTTTTTATATTTTCGTAAAAAACGCAAAGTTCAGAGAAAAAAAAAATAAAAGTAGATGTTCCCACAATGGGAGCTTTGGCGCTTAATAGGTTAATAAAATAATAAGTCCTTTAAAGATTAGTAGTTGGTGCTATTAATGTCCTACACTACAAACCAAAATTCCGGGGAAAAATTCAGAAAATGTGGCCAAAGGTGTAACATGTTCAATTGTGTTGGTGACCCAAACATTCATCGATAAAATGTATATTGAGTTACGAATGCAAAAATACTCTTTTAAAAGTATTAAAGTAAAGCAATGAGTAAAAGTAAAATTTCATATGCATACTATACTTTGATATAATATATACTTTTTATGTCCATATTTACTCAATTGTAAGAAAGCATGCTTTACTCTAGAGTTTTGATATTTTTAATTCGTGTATTTAAAATCAAAAAAAATTTTTTAACAGAATAAACTCTTTTAATCGTTAACAAAGAGAAAAAAAATAGAGTTCTGCCCCTCTCCTCTTCCCCCCTTAATTATATACAATGCTTTCATATTCAATTTTGCTGAGAGGAATCCCTAATATTTCTCTGAAAAATCTTTAGTTGGTTTTGTTAATGTTCACTTCTTTTCTGTATGAACCATGCATTCATAAAAAGTCAGTTCCTCAATGCAACATGGAATACTTATCAATATTTACATGATATAAAAGGCAGTACGAATCAATCTTTCATCATTAAATGAGGATTTATGAGATGTAATAACAAAGTTTAATATATAGAACTATCTAAATTTAAATAAAACATTTCTTTCTCTCAAACATCAAAATTTGTAGCTAATCCGAGCAAATAAACTTATATCACCTCTTTGATTATTTTAAGAATGAAAATCAACTTTCAGAATATAGGACTCAAAGTGTACAGAAATGTGGCTTTTGACATCAAAACTGTCGTTTTTTGCAATCTAATACTTTTGTTAGTTAATTTGCACCATCGGTATACCCTAGCCTGCAGCATATATGCATTAACAAAAAAGGTTTACATTTGCAACTCCACAGTACTATTGTCAAGTGGGCCCTAGCAAAGATATATGTTTGGAAGTTTTACTGTATCCACAGGTGATTGTGAGTTCACGAAAAAAAATTGAAAGTTTTAAAGAGAAAATGCGTGTGTGTTATAGTAAAAAGAATTAAAATAAAAAGAAATGTTCTTTGTTTGCCTTTCAACAAGGAATATCAAGCATCGAAAATGCGAAATATATGCTTTTCACAGCGGACGCAAAGAGATCGCAGTTTTCAAAATTAAGGCATAAAAATGGCATATAAAAGAATTCAAATAAACTTACTTCAAATTTACAATTAAAAGCTCTACGTATAAACATTTTATTTTTACTATCCATATAATTGAAGCAAAATAAATCAGATCTTCAAATTTTAACATTGACATTTTGATTTTCATAAAAGACACAGAATTTCGCTCAACAATTTTAAATTTATAATTTTTAATATAAATAAAATTATATTTAATTTATTTCTCTCTTAACTAAGGGTAATAAGCATCAAAAATGAGAAAAATTCGATTCTCATATCGGATGTAAATTGATTGCATTTTTTTAAAATGAAGGCATCAAAATCAAAAAAAGTTGCAAATAAAATAATTTATTAAAGCAAAAAAAAAAAAAACAATTAGAATGGCTTCTTAACATTTCCATTCGATGAAAATTATAAATAATTATCGGTATAATAATCAAAAAAGCAAAAAACAAAAAAAAAAATTCGGAGGTGGAAAGATAAAAGCATAATTAAAAATATTTTATTTCCGGTATTTTCGAACATGAAAATACCGGAACACAATCACCCCTGACTGTATCCGATTTTTTTTTATCACTGATTTCCTAAAATTTCCCCTCATATCCTCTAATTTTTTAAAGAAAACTTTAGAACTTTTTGAAAAAGAACAAGCAATATTCTTACTGATGTAATAAATTTTCCGTAATACTAAAATCACAAAATAAAAATCAATCTTCAATAATATGAATCATTACAATATTAATAAAATGGAAGCCGAAAATACTAACAGGAAGAATTTGTTTCTTATGAGAATAACATTTGTTCAACATCTTATGTTCTTCTCTCAATTCTATCAGCTCATAACACAGCTTAGTATCTTCAAATCTTAGTTTATCCAATGATTTGAATGTTTTATTCTCCAATACCTATAACAAAATCAATAAAGAAGTTGAGTACTTAATAAAGAATTTAAATACAGAACCAGGGTTTGATTGACCAATCAAAAATTCTCAAATTTTAAAGCAACTGCAGAAGTGCATTAAATATTTAAAACATAGTAATTGAATAATAAAAGACACACACACATGCAAAAACAAGCATGCAAAAGCAAAAACGTTACTATTTTATGCAAAAATGTTTTTTTGTAGTAAAATTTCTGTAAGAAGAGGTTTTAAACTAATATGAATAATGGAAATTGAAGAAAGGGTCAAACTTACTAACCAATACAGTTCTTGTCTGTTGTTTCATAAAGTAAACAATAATTGAAAATTGTTTTGAGAATTTATTTTTGCTTTAAGGGCTATCGAGTTGCTATACACAGCAAGGAAACTATTATAGACATAAATCCATACCATTCATGATACACGATTTTTCAGACTTACTTTTATTTTCTTAAGCTCTTTTTGTAATGATTCAATATGCTTTTCTGCTTCATATTTCTTTATTCGGAAATGTGGATTGTCTATGATATCTTGTAGCAGTTCCAAATCTAAGTGCTTCCCAAACTTTAACATCATTTCGTTTGCTTTTTCTCTATGCACTCGATTGATTTCTTCTTGCTTGTATATTAAATTGCGTCTCAGTTTGTCAATTTTTTTTGGTAAAAGCCTGCAAAGATTTTTTAAAAAGATTCAGTACACAGTATATCAAAATTCTTTTATTTTTATCCAAGTGGAGATGAGAGAATATTCGTAATTAATATGCTAATTATTTTCTATCATATTTATGTTTAAAATCAAAACAATAAAATAACACACTAAAAAATAATGATAAAAACACAATAAATAAAATAACATGAAGCTTATTGGCAAACAAATTTATGTAAACTGTATTAGCTGATTTCATTAAACACTTAATGGTATGGACAACGTTATGAATCTTAGTTCACATTTAAAATTGGCTAGTCACTTTTAAATCATATTTTCAGATTTTGATATTTAGATTAAGGAGAAATCAAATTTTATCTCTTATCTTTGTTTGATGTTTTTAAAATTAAAAAAAGATAAACTGAGCAGGTAAGAGACAAGCACAAATACAGGTGGGAAGGAGTTATAAGAGCCCCCTTGAAGCAACCAAAGTTAGCTAAAACTGCATTTTAGAGATTTAACGTTTGCAAAATTCGCTCAAAATGCTCTATTTGTATTGCAACATTGCACTTTGGCCTCGGGCCTCATATTTCCAATAATTAGACTCTCCAATAGGGTGTATCACGAAAAAAAATTTTTGGAAATTCAAAATTTCAAGTGGATAATTCACAGGTACCAAAAAAAAATATTTTGAAATTGAAAAATATTTAGGTATGTTGGGATTACCTTGAAGTTTCAAGTTTTTTAGTAAAAACGATGGTTTTTTTTAAAAAATGTATAAATTATATGTAAAGCAAAAATAATTATTTAAGTGCAAAAATGGACTACTTAAAGAGTAATCTATCAATAAAAAATGTATTGGAGCTAAAATTTAACTTTTAGGTTTCCCGAAATAGATATGAAAAACTTCACATTTTTGCTAGTCAGTCATATTTTTAGAATATTGACCCATAAGGTATATCACGTTTTTTTTTTTTTGTTTGAAATTCAAAATTTTAAGTTGCTAAAAAGTTGTCACTATATTCACATTGCTATTAAAAAATTATTTTGAAATTGAAGAATATTTAGGTCAACCAAGATTAACTTGAAGTTTCAAGTTTTTTAGTAAAACTGATGATTTTTTTTTTAATGTATAAATTATGTGTAAAGTAATCTCACTATTTCAAAGTGCTGTACTTCAATGTTTGTACTATTAGTACAATAATAAAAATTATTCTGTATGATTGGTAAATATTCTAAAAATATGACTGAATTGCAAAAATGTGAGGTTTTTTATAGCTATTTCTGGAAACTTAAAAGTTAAATTTTAGCTCCAATACATTTTTTATTGATAGATTACTTTTTAAGTTGTTCATTTTTGCACTTAAACAATTATTTTTGATTTACACATAATTTATACATTTTTTTAAAAAACCATCGTTTTTACTAAAAAACTTGAAACTTCAAGGTAATCCTGGCATACCTAAATATTTTTCAATTTCAAAATATTTTTTTTTGGTAACTATGTGAATATAGTGACAACTTTTTATGAACTTGAAATTTCGTGACACAACCTACTCTCCAATACCAAAAACTGGATCCACCCATAAGCATAATAAGAGAAATATGCTTAGAATAAGAGAGCATAAGAGAAAAGTTAGTATTTTATATAAATATACTGCTAAAAAAAAGCTTTTTTTTAAATCTTACACTCAACTAGGCTAGAACTTTTTCATAATTTTAATGCTCATAATAAACACAGCGACCCAAAATGAGCAAATAAATTACAGGTGTGATTGTATCCAATATTTCATGCACATGCAGCCTTATTTAGCGACAACTTGTCCATAGGTGGAACTAAAATCTGCCATCCATTTCTTTTCCTGACATCTCTTTAGTTAGTTTATTGCTTAGCTTGAAAATTATTTCATTTTTAAGAACAATAAAAATTATTACTCAATGAAGAAAAATTATGTTAAAAATTTAAGAGCAATGCCAATAAAGCACAACATTTGCAAATAATTAGACATTTTGTGCCTCATTAGCATTGTTTTTATCTGTTATTTTAAATACAAAGACAAAATATTGGCCTAATTCTTAAAAAATTATGACATAATTGAAAACTAAAAGTTATACACAAATTCCAAACTAAGCTCAGTGATGCAACAGCCCATGGGGAGATAAAGCTTATTGTGCCGGTCTCAGTTTTTGTGAAAATAGGCTTAGGGGTGCAAGGCATATGTTCTGGTTAAGTGGTCCACTGAACAAAAAAACCCTTAGGGTTTAGCTCTCGGGCACACTTGGAACTTATTTTATCAACCCACTAAAGGGATGCAAAACTGCATCGACCAGGCCCAAGCTGGTAATCAAACCTGGGTTTGCTGCATAGAAGTGCTACTACTGAGCCACTGGACTTACCAAGTTCCAAACTGGTTACCAGCAAATACTCTAGGTCCAGCTAGACAGGGTCCTCGTCAAATTATCAGTCCCCAAGAAGATAAAGAGCTCGCTTAAAGCTCTGCACATAGTTGCAAGAAAAAAAAAACTTTGTATTCCTTTTCAATAAACTAATCCAACTATATTCCTGTTGAGAACAGTAGTAACTTTTCCCAACTTCAAGATCAGTTTGTGATATAAAAACCTTAAAACAGTGACCCCGATTTTGCTATGTGAATTTTTAGCCCATAAACTGAAAAAAAGAGCAAATTCAGCTTGTCATTTAGGGGGGAGTGGGGTCCTGATTTTATAGTAAGACATAGAAATTGAAAGAAAACTTTTTGTTCTGAAATATATATCGATCATGTCAATTTTTGCATTGATTTTTCCAAATTTGTAGGTAAAATGGGTTCTTGGTTACACATCTTCAATCTGTCATAGAGCAAACAACAAAGTTATTAAGTGTAATCAAGCATCTTATCAAAATAAAACAAGCATAAAATCAAAGTAATTTAAAAAAAATAAAAGTTTGATTTTATTACATTAACATTATAGCACAAAGTGTTCGAATTGTTTACCTTATTTCATGCTGGAGCTCATTAGTTGAATCTCTAATGGCATTAAAAGATTGCATTCTTCCAGTAACATTTCTAACATCAACAATGAGGTAGTCCGACATGGATCTTGAAAGAATATGATAAAAATTACTAATTTCTCTTTCTCTAACAATAGAAATATTAATACTTTGAGGTTTTTCAGCAACTTCTGCATATTGTTCAAATTTCTGATAAAAATATGGATATGGAAATGAAATTGGGTCTTCGTTTTGAAGTTCTCTCAGAGTAGAAAGGGACACACACAATCCACCACCCTTCAAAATTCTAAATTCTGGATTGTTGGGTTTGTCATTTTCTTGAAAAACAATGCTGTGTTCTTTGCCAGCCCATAAATCTTCTAAAAGTCGTGAAATTAGTTTTTGTTCCATAGACTCTGGATTTTGAATTTTGTGTTTTGCACTGCTAAAAAGCCTGGAATCTTCTTTCAATTTAATGATATATTTATTATCTTCATTTTTAAATGCCCAAATATAGTAATCAAATCCAGAATCAGGAAATAGAAGGGATCCAAAATCTATAAACAGCAATCCTTCCATTTTGGTTTCGTTCGAACTTGAAGATTCAGTTACACATGTATTTCTTTGGACAGAGACATTAGTATCATCAAATGGATCTCTAGACACAGAATATATTACACATTTATCTTTTATCTCATTCAAATAATTCATAAAGGCATTTAGATCTGTTTCAAGTTCCTTCTCAGAAGGAAATAAGGTACATGCATCTGATGACTGATTTGCCATCTTTTGGTGAAATGATACATCTTCCAGGCTGTTTTCATCAATAACTTTGATTTCTGGTTCTGAAGACAGTGACAAAATGTCTCTGAATACATTAAAAGACTTCTTGAAGAAAATTTTCATTAGTTCTGACTTTTTTCTGAGACCAGTCTTTGAAACTTCTTGTTTTGTTCCCCCATCAGCTAGTCCCGAAATTTCACACCTTTTTTCGTGAACTTCATCTGAAGGCTCAGACCTAAGCTCTTCTTTGTAGAGCAATTCATCTGAATTTTGTTGCATTTGTTTGTTCTCAGTTATGAATATTTTTTCATCCTCATTTTCAACATTGTGTTCACTAAATACATTAGGAACAAAATATTTTTCAGGTGACCTGGATATTTCTTCAACAACAAAATCAATCAAGATAAAAACATCAATATAATCATTTATTTCAATGGAAGCAATGGCATTTGCTAAAGCATTGACAGCTGCATCTACATAGTTATTAATCAAAGCACTTTGAGTTAAAATATTCTCAGATATTTTTGACATTTCACTCAATATTATTTCTTTTTGCTCAGCTGCAGAAATCTGTTGAGTATTAATGTATTCAGAATGTATATTCTCAGGATATAATATTATAGGCCAGTTTAGGTTTACCAATCCATTTTTTCCTTGATCCTAGTGGGATAAAAGAGACAGAGTATGATGTTCAGATTATGTAAAAGTTTGATACATAAAACAAAGCCTAGATTTTTGAAGAATTAATCAGAAAAATTAATGACATGAAATTGCATGAAGCTATTTTACACATACATAAAAGTGTAATTATTATTTATGAATTTGAATAAATTCCTCAAAGTTATGAAAATGATGTGGCAGTTTTTTTCACTTCTTACTCCAGGGTCCACCGTAACTATCACAACTTGTGGTTTAACTAGGATGGGGGCCCTGAAGAGTGCTCTGTTCTTTTGGTCCAGACCAGAAGCCGAGCAAAACCAGTGGTCCAGCACCCCCAGAGGTATTGATTCACTTGGAGGACTAAACAAATCAATTGGCCCCTCCTTGAAAAATTTCTGGATACACCCTTGTTTATACCATTATATCTCTCAAACGTCATGTATTTTCCAAAATCGGGATATTTTACTCAAATTTTAAAGTCCATAATATTATTCTAACACAGCTGAAATTTGAAGAGCCATTCGGTGCTTTATTTTTTTAGAGTACAATGTATGTAATTAGCATTCACTTCAACAAAGAACATCCAATAATACAAATTCACTGATAAAGAACAAATGAGAGTTTTGAAATAATTACCTGAACAATATTAATTTCCCTGACCACTTGACACATTGCTTCATTAATTTTCTCAATTCGCTTTTTAATTGCACTTTCTTTCATGTTAAGTTGGCGAACTTGACGCTTTAATTTCTTGGTACTATTATCAACATCTTGCCGCTTCATTCGTAGAAGCATAACTTCTGTAAGTAGATTTTGATCAACTTTGTTCGGATCAATGTCTTTGATGTTGTTCTCTTCACTATCAGTACTTTCATTGCTTGATTGATCTAAACATTTATAGTTCATTATTATAAGCATATGTTAGTTGTAAATAGCAAATTACATAGCAGTTCAATTAAAAACTAACAGTTCAAAAAAAGTTTTAGTATGGGGTGAAAAAGCATCAATTTTTTTCGATGTTTTAAAAAAATAATCATAAAGAGTCTAAATGAAGAATGATAAACATAAGAACATACTGTCAAAAATGAAAATTTTCAGCAGTACAAACTTAAATTCAACAAAAATTCTGAATCAGCACAACACTTTCAAGCAGAAATACATTGAGAGAACAAGAGATGAATCATATAATTTTGAACTAAAACTTTATCATAATTTTTAAAAAGTAAAAACTACTTTTAATTTTACAACTTTTAAAACAAACTGCATAAAAAAGTTACCTTCTGAAGTTTTTTTCTCTTCTTCTGTAGTGACTTTTTTCTTAAATAAGCTTTTGAAGTAATTTTCATACTTGGGATCTTGATCTATTACTTTTTGCAGTTCCGTCCATAGTTCTCCCAACTTCTCTGACTCTTGGACTTGCATCTCTTTATGAAAATATAGCTCACCTTTAATATCTGAAAGCTTTGAAATTATTTGATTAAAAATTTAAATGTCATATTAAACTGAATTAAAAAATGAACATAACATTTAAGACGTGATACAGAAAGGAACAAAATAGAGGAATAGTTTCAATATTTGAAAGAAAGACTTCATTAAATATACTTCAAAAAAATAAGTTCACAAATTTAATTTTTCTTAAAAAAGTTTTTGTGGAGAAATACAGTTGTGAACTATAAAAAAGGGAAAATATATTTGCACTTAAAAGGTTCTCATCTTAACACATTCATTAGCAATATTTTTTTCTGATTGGAAAATTTCTAGGAGTCAGGAAGGATACAGTGGGACATACGTTCCATATTGTTATATTTAATCATTTTATCGGGACACATTTATCCCCATCGTATTGAAACACTGACTTAAAATGCAATGAAGAGCTAAATTACTTTTAATGGTGATGTCTCTCTGCCCGTTGTGAGACATATGTCTCGATGTTGAAAGGGTTAAGGCTTATTTTTTTCATTGAGAAGGTTTTCCACCTCATCTTTATTTAATTACTTACATTTGGAACTTAAAAAAATTCAACTACTTATAAGTTTTTACAATTTTACTAGTAAAATAAATACATTTATTCTTTTCATGTGTAAAACATAAAAACACACAATAACCATCTCACAATATAAAAGTGTGAGAAGATAGTAAAAACAGCAAAAATGAATCAAGAATTTTTTGACACAGTTTTTGAATTATGGATGTTCTTCTGGGAGTTTCATGAGTTTCCAAACAGTTGGGCAGGTGTCACCAGAAATATAACCAGGATTTTTTTTTTTTTTCAAAGTGTGAAAGTGCTCAACACTTTGAAGAGGAATGAAGTTCATTTTTGAAGAGTGAAATGTACGAAAATTGTGAAGCCAATAATTGTGATCAATTCCATTAAAAAAAACTAACTTTTTGATGAATGAAGTGGAAGATGGTTGAGAAAAAAAAGAGGCGTACTATTTTGATTTTTAAAGTTTAGAATGTTACTAATTTTGTATTTAAAAAAATGAAATTTATACAGGGTATCTGCTCAACCTGGACTTTTCAATTCCATGACTTTCCCTGACTTTTGCAAACTATTTTCCATGACAAAAAAAAAAAAAAACGAACTCTGCTTTGTTTTTGGAAAATTATGCACTTAATATTCTAATATAATTCTATAATATGGTCAAAAAACGATCTTTTCCTACCGACACCCTCCTCCCCACCGTGCTTGTCCTCAAACGTACTTTCATGTAGCAATGAATTGTCTGTAGCAAATGCACCCACAGCTCGATCATAGCATCCTAAGACTGCAGTTTCGCCCTTATTATGGGCTCCTCAGTTAGGAATAGCCAATGATCGAGCCGGAGGCAAAAATCCTCTTATTGTAGCTAAGATAGCCAACAAACTGGTAGATAAAGTGAATTTATCTTACCAGCGAGCGTCCGCAAACTATGGTGCGGCTCAACTCGAAATTTGAAGGCTAAAGCTGGGTAATGTGCAATGAGTTACCGCCCGTAAGCCAGGGCTGAGGCAAAACTGTAGCAAATGCACCCACAGCTCGATCATAGCATCCTAAGACTGCAGTTTCGCCCTTATTATGGGCTCCTCAGTTAGGAATAGCCAATGATCGAGCCGGAGGCAAAAATCCTCTTATTGTAGCTAAGATAGCCAACAAACTGGTAGATAAAGTGAATTTATCTTACCAGCGAGCGTCCGCAAACTATGGTGCGGCTCAACTCGAAATTTGAAGGCTAAAGCTGGGTAATGTGCAATGAGTTACCGCCCGTAAGCCAGGGCTGAGGCAGAACTGTAGCAAATGCACCCACAGCTCGATCATAGCATCCTAAGACTGCAGTTTCGCCCTTATTATGGGCTCCTCAGTTAGGAATAGCCAATGATCGAGCCGGAGGCAAAAATCCTCTTATTGTAGCCTTCAAATTTCGAGTTGAGCCGCACCATAGTTTGCGGACGCTCGCTGGTCAGATAAATTCACTTTATCTACCAGTTTGTTGGCTATCTTAGCTACAATAAGAGGATTTTTGCCTCCGGCTCGATCATTGGCTATTCCTAACTGAGGAGCCCATAATAAGGGCGAAACTGCAGTCTTAGGATGCTATGATCAAGCTGTGGGTGCATTTGCTACAGTTCTGCCTCAGCCCTGGTTTACGGGCAGTAACTCATAGCACAATGAATTGTCTGTCCATAAATTTTACTGTAAGTTTAGATCCTGATATGAGTGAGGCGAAATCTGACTTCAAAACGGAACTCCTACCCCCCCCCCCCCACCTACACGATTCTTTAAAATTCAACATCGTTTTTTAATTTGTTTTTCTTTTGCATAAAACTCCTCGAAAGAAAAAGATTCAAACAAGTTTTAAAAGAAAAAGGAATCAAATGAAGCGGGTAGGTGGGTGGGGGGGGGAGGAGACCAAATGTAAAAGGCAAATCTGTCTATGCCGGGGAAAAAAACCATAAAAAAAAACCATCGAGTCTATCTTTTTGTCGTTCAAGGTCATTTTATCAGATGACGGAGTCCGCGCACATGCGCAGTTACACAAACTTCGCCGCGCTCACGGTTTTAATGTTGAGAATTCATCTAATTGGTCAACACAATGCAACTTGTTGGGAATTGTAATTGACAAATCAGATTGCACCCAATAACGAAGTAGAATGACGGCGGAAGTGTTTTCGTTCTTCCCAGATCGCGGGAAAAATTTCAATCGGTTCGGAGCGCTAAAATCCATGATAAAAAGTCAGTTTCCATGACTTTTGGACATTTTTCGCTGAAATCCATGACTTTCCATGACCAATTTCGATCATATTTGAAATCCATGACTTTCCCTGACTTTCCATGACTTTCCATATGCGCGGACACCCTGTTTATATTTAAAAAAGTTAAAGAAAAGTGCATTCACCAACAAGTATATTCAGCTAACAGCATGATGAGGTAAATGAAAAATACATTTCATTCACCAGCACAAAAGATCAAAAAATCAAATTTTTTATACACAGGTACTCTTAAAGAGTGCCGTCTGAGTCTCTGTACAAAATTTTATCTCTCAGCTCATCCAAGAAGTGGGAAAGGACAGATGAAGGACTTTCAGTTAAATCAAAAATTTGTTTCCAGCTTTCCCAATTGATCCAACTTTATGAACTGGAAAGGCTTATTTGCAAAGGAACCACCACACACATGAAAAACATCCAATTCAAGAATCCAATTCAAAATAAAAATAAAATTTACATTTTAAAAAGGTTACCTCTTTCTTCTCAGTTGCTAATATTTCTTCTAGTTCGTTCATAATAGTGATCCACTTTTTTTGATGAGAATATGCATCTTTCAATAAATTTAATTCTACACATTTGACATATGATCTGTAAATAAGAGCATTCTTTTAGAAAGTTTCATAAATACTATCTACATGTATGAAATATTCATTAAAACTGCATAATTAGAAAGTAACAAAGAATAAAAAACATGTAAAAACCCGAAAAAGCGACGTTTAAAAACACAAATAGATGAAGTTAAAATTGGCGAACATGTTTCAAAAGCCTAAAGCTTCCTTCTTCAGCGCCAAGCAAGAAATGGAAAGAAACAAAGTGCCGGGAGAGTTTAAATAGCAAAGGAGCAAAAGCTAGGCCAATCAGGTGTCAGCGTGTGCCGAGTCCTGATTTGGCGTTGCGTTGTCAGAAAATTTAAAAGCATGAAGTAAAATTGGCGAGATGTGTGGAACTGCAAAAGATTTGTTACAAATATTACTTAAATTTTTATGAACATGAAAGGCTTCTAAGAAATCCAACTCACCAACAGTTGAAGGTCTGCAAATAATTTTAGCTTCGGAGAAAACAAATCTATGGCCCATTTCCCAACAGTGTTTCGCGATTGAGGATTTTGAGAGTTCTTTCTTTTTAACATAATTTTCATGTTCCTTTAACCTAAATTTTAGCGCCCTTCGGGTCTGTCCGACGTAACCAATTTGACATTCACATTTTATGTGATAAATGCCCCACTGATCAAATGGTTGGATGGGGTCTTTTAACTTGGAAAAAGTTAGTTTGTTGATGGGTCTGTAAATGACATGAAAATCGAACTTGCTGAGTATTCTGGAAAAATTTCCATTAACCTGCATTAAATAACAGAACGTGTTCCAATTTTAAAAGTTACAAACAGAGAAATATTTTTTAAATTCATTTACTTTCAAATATAAGATTATGTAACATTAGCATATGCCAATAATTTTTAAGTATTTAATATTTTGAAGGGTGAAAAACGGACATTGAACTTTTGAAAGCTATTTTAAACAGGCCCATTATTTCATATGTATGTTTGTATGGGATAGGGGCGAAGGGAGAGGACACCCTTATTTCAGTAAATATTTTTCTCAAGGCCAAAATGGAGAAATTAAATGGGCAGAAGAAAAGCCATTTTATTATTTTTCAAATATTTTGTAAGAAAGGTTGAGAGATTGCTAGTCCAATATCATAAGTTTTTTTTTTAAGTAAATTTAACTACACAGGAAAATGTTAGGATCGTTCAAAACCTGATACGGTGACGAAGCATGGAGAATTGAAAATTAACATGTGTATGGCATAAACACGGAAATATTACCTTTTTGGCACAGCATGGAATAGGAAATGCATTTTGGCACAACATAACATAATTGCAGTGATATTTACAGTAATGCATATGCTAGATTGATTTATCAAAATATATTATTTTGATTTTGTTTTATAAAAGTTCATTTTTAACTTGATTAAGAGGTAGAGTTGAGCCAATATTTAGAAAAATACCAATTTGATGTTGAAGTTTTCTGAAAAAAATTTTTTTTTGCAGAAAAAAACTAATATTGGATTTTAAGTCTAAATTGGGTCTAAATGCAAGAAAATAAAAGGGGGGAGGTCAAGGAAGTTATTTACCCCCTCCTTAGATTACTCACTTTTAAGCCGTTACAGATCTGATGAATGTTACAGATCTGATGTTAATATGAGCTACATATTTGAGTTTATGCTTTCAGTCTTCGTTAACATCTCTAAATATGATATCATTTCCTTGCATTTTTAACATAAAATTAAGATAATTATATTAAAATGTGTATATTAGGCTAAAAAATCAAATTTCATTATGAAAAAGCATTTCTTGGAAATATAAATGAGCGATAAGGTTTTTAGATAAAATAAATTATGAGATTACCAAATCCAAGCTAATAAAACATTTGTTTTGTTTTAAAACAACACACAACTTCAACTTTTTCAACACACAACTCTGCTGCTTGCTTTTCTTTAATTAGTTGCAGGAAATTTAATTTCTTGATTAGAAATTCAAATTTAGCATGCTAGTTATTATCTAGTTATTTAGCGAAGTTATGAGAAATTGAAGCACCAAAAAAAAAAAAAAGAATAAATAAATTAAAATAATAATAATTGACTTAATTTCTGCAGTGTCAATTTTTCTTATTTTACTAACTTCTATTGTTAGGTCATACAAACCACAAATGAAGCAATTGTACTAAAACTCATTGCTTTTCATTTTTCAAGAACAAAAATATTCAATATATATGGCTAAAACCTATGATTTTTGCTTTTTATAATTCTGAAACGTGTGAGTTAGTTCTGTAACATATTTGCTGTTTTTCAATGTTACCGCTCTGACTGTTACCGATCTGACAAACTGACAAAGTTTTTTTTTTATTTCCGAGTCGATCGCACTAAACCAAAATCAAACACGTGGTTTTTTCACTTGTAACAAAGGACTATACTTATATATAAAATAATTTTTAAAATAATAAAAACTGCGCATTTTAGAGCGTGTTACCGATCTGATGACTCAAATGACACACATTTTATAAAATCACTTTAAAAAATCTTACCTACAATTTTAGATGCAGAAATGCAAATTTTTAATTACAATTCGATAAAACTTTCCACCAGGTACTCAGTATCACGTGGTATAGGTGCAGGAAATGATTTTGGAAGCCTAAACATAGATCGGAAGTTATTGTTACCACTCTGACGGCGGAACTTGGGACACGCTTATTTCGCATCAGCTAGAAAATCAGAAATCGATTAAAACAAAAATGAAGTAAAATATTAACAAAGGGGTAAAAATAGAATCGTTTTTTGTGCAAGTACGTTTTTTTGGGAAGTTAGAAAGTGCGCATGACCTGTTTGCATGCTAAGCTTTGCTACTTGGGACACGTTACCGATCTGATTTTTGATGCATAAACATAATATTTTCTGATGAAAAAAGAAATTTTTTTTCTGATGTTATTAGATGAAATGAAAGAAAAACTTATCTTTTTTCTGGGGAAAATTATTTTTTTAACTAGTTATTGAAATACTGGTGAAAATTCACTTGGGACTCAAATTGGCACTTTTCTAAATATTAGCTCAGTTGAGCTTTATGAAACACTAGTAGCGTGGCCCGGCATTGCACGGGCTACCTCTGAACAAAAAATTAACAAAAAATGAGAAAAAAGAATTCCACTGTATTATAATGGATAAGTTGTTACTTTAAAAACCTTTATTAGGGCACAGCTGTGCCCTGTGGTTTCACCCGCATTAATAAGACAACAATCTATTAAAAAACTATTTTAAGTACATCACGATATGATGCGTATATGATAAATAGAAAAAAAAATTACACTGGGAAACACAAAAATAAAAGAACTTTTGAAAAAAAATCAGTAAGACACCCAGTCTTATCAAATAGGGACAGATATAATATTACTTAATATAAAAAACGTATTTTAAAGTACTTCAGAAAACACAATACTTTCAGTTTTATTTTCGTTTGGAAGTAGAACGTACTGGTTTTCTCCACCAACGCCATTGTCAGCCAGCACTTTCTACACACAGTTGCCAAAACAATACTTTTAATGAGCGCCATCTTTTGAGAAGAGTGGAAACTAATCCGCTCGTGCTTTCTGACCATTATTATTTAAACTATAATAATAAGTCCTTACATATAGCGTAATGTTATACAGCCTAAAGCCTTCCTGATTAAATGGACCATTCAACACGAAAAGAATTTTTCAATATGAACCGGTAGTCCCTGAGATTAGAAAATTTAATCCATAATATAACCATTCAATGATTTTTTAAAAGTTGGATGTTAACTCACCTCATGTCAAGAAACTTCTTTTCACAATTCATTCTCAATTTGGTAGTAGATAGAAAATGCTGCATACTTATAGACATCTTTTGCTTTAAAACTTCTTTATATTCACTTTCAATAGATTTTAAATTCACACTATATAAAAAAAAAGTATTTATAGGTTCATATAATGCATACCAAAATTGCAAAACTGCTTAAAATATTATGATAATGTATTATGGGAATGCTGGCATGTTCTGTAGGAATAGGAGCGAGGGGAGGGGAGGGCACCTTAAACTCTAGGTCTAGGACCTGACTATCCCTTGATCAAGCCCTATCTATTATCCTGCTTTATGAAGTAGGAAAGGCAGCATTATGAAGAGGGTATCAATAGGAATGTATAGTAGCAGAAAATGGAGCTTTGTTGAAGAAGTATGCAAATCAGGCTTCGACTTATTAACCCATTCGGGACGGCAGCCCGCAGAAGAAAACGCTCTCTCAGGCCGGCAGCTGTTAACGCGAACTGCACTCACAGACCTGAGCATTTTCCTCCCACTAAGCCTAATTCGCGATTTCGGAAAACTACGCATTACATAATAATCGATAAAATGTACTTTTAATTGAAATGGTACCATTTTTAAACATGAGATTAAATATAACATATTTTCAATCATAACTAAAAAAAATCAACCAAAAAAACTATTAATGCTTTTAAAATTAATTAATAGGTTTTTCACCACGTGTTGCAGCCTAATAAATCGCAGACACTTGATATTCCCCTCTCTAACTCAGAGAGATATATATATAAAGGAACCAGAGCAATCTTTTGAAAAAAAAAAAAGTGAATAAGCAAGGCCTGCCTTCATCACCTGTCTTTTTGAAACCCTTGCACATGTTTCTGTTTACATTACCGCAAACCCAATAAATCTCTCAGCTACTTCACATACCCTCTGTTCTGACATCAGAGAGATATATATATAAATGAACCAGAAAAATATAATGCAAAAAAAAGTGGATAAGTAACGCCATCTGATAGAAGCTATTTCATTCCAAAAGTGCGTCGTAAATAAACGACATTAGGCCCTAAAAGACATTTTCGCTGTCGTATATTTATGTCGGTCGGCCACGTAGGGCAGCTCGCGCTGTCGTATATTTACGACGCTCGTCCCGACCGGGTTAAGGCTTAAAATTAACTTTGACAATCAGCTACGACATTGAAGGTGGGCAAATCAAAAATTAAATACAGCTTGAGGCTTTCGCGGCCCGCATCAATATGAAGGGATATTTCCGAGATTATAGGCCGTGGTCGATATGGAACAGAAGATCTATGTTGGATCTTCTGTTCCATAGCGTTCACAGCCTATAAGCCGGAAATACCTCTTAATAAAGTCAAGAATTCGTATAAATTTTTCTTTTTCTCCTGTCTTCCTGTTGTGACTCACTTCATCTAGGCTTAAAGAGAGATGAAGTAAAATATGGTATGACAGTAGAATGCACAGAGTTCTAACAAGTCACTGGTAGCTACAAGAGAGTAACAAATAAAACTAATTTTGAAAAGTAATAATAAAAAAATTAAATAAAAAAAGTAAACAAATAAAAAATCAAAATTTTGCACTTGGCCTGCCCATTTAAAACCCAGGAATCAGTTAAAATTCTTTTGGATATGGTGGGGAGGTTTTACACTTCTCTTTTATTGGCTAATACAATCTAATAGGAAACAGAACTCTTACAGACATTATTAGAATAAACACAAAATGATGCAAATGCTCTGGATTTGATGCCCTCCAATACTATATTTTCGGTGTTTTTGAAATGTCTTGAATGGTTCTTTAATGCTGTTTTTGTAGTTATTATTGAATTCCGTAAATTGATAAAGAAAAGAAAATATTATTGAAAGAAAAAATGCAACGATATTTTACCCTGCATTCTTGTCATCGAAAATCTGTACCATATTCAATGGAGCTATCCATTCAATCTAAAAATAAACATAATTTATGTTACAAAATTTGTCCTTCCACAGAACTACTAAATTATTTTTGTTTTTTCATATTTTGCATGTTTTAACATAACATTTCCTTAGCTAAAGGAGTTTAAAACTGAATGCAACCATTCTTTAATATAAACTTAAGGATTACGTAAATTATACATATGACTAATGAAGCTCAACAAAACAAATCAAATATCTAAAATCTGTGCAATTGTTAAATTAGATCGTATAAAATTAGAATTTATACCTATATTTTTGAACAATTTTGAGTTGTTTTAAATTAAATTACACTGCTGCTGAAAATGATTGTTTATGAAAATGTCTCATGAATAGAAACACACATAGTTATTAATATCAATTTTTACATAAATTTCATAAAAATCAAGTGCAGGTATTTCGGGGAATATCACAAACAAACTTTCTGGAGCATAATTACATTATTTGCATTAAGCTTTTAATGATGTAAAAATTTAAAAAAGGAACTCAGAGTTTGTGGCACTGATTTCTGCTTTAATCTGCAAGTGTATTGAAAAAGAAAAAATTGTTTTTTTTTTTTTCACATTTGAAAGAGAGTAAAGGAAGAATAAAATATTTGAGTGAAATTATTTCACTCACTTTTGGGAGCTGCTTTACATCAGTATGGGTATATTTAAAACTGATATGAAATTTCTTAGGCTTCTGGAAAACAAAAAGGATAAATTAGAAAATTTATATAATTATTTACATATGCATGTAATTCAAATTAAAAACATCTCTTGAACTTATCATTAATTCGTGTTTTTCTTCAGTTCAAATGTTTTATTTGCACCTAAGGCAGATTTCAAATTTCATTTTTGCTGATTTCTAATTCGTTTCAGTGTGTCACTCAGGCTTATTTTCACTTTGAGAATCTTTTTGGCCTGTTTTCCTCTGTTTTCCCTTTGTAATTTTTTTCCTTTGTGGCTAACCTTTTATCATCGTGTTGGTTTAATTTATGCAATAAATTATTTTTTATTTAGATATTATTAATATTCATTTATCAACTAAATAAATATGTTGATTTATTTGGTTGTTTGCTATATAGTAGTAAGGTAACATTACTTCCCTGTTTCCCTTTTTTTCTTTCCTACTCTTCTATATGAACATTTCATGTATTTTTTATTTTATTTTTTCTTATATTTTTAGCCAACTTTCTTCTTTTTTTCTTTTTATGATTTTTTTTATAATACGCTGCTTTTAATTTTAGGCAGACCATAACAAAATTAAACAGAAGTGTCTATTACTTCAATTTTCCTTTTAGCATCAATATTAAAGACTTCAATACTTTTTATTAAAATTAAGAAATTGTGTTTTCATGTACCTTTTTAGTTTATGCATTTTTTTAATTTAATTCCATTTACAAATTTAGCTTACATTATGAAAAAGACAAGAATGTGCTTACTTGAGCCTGCTTTTATATGAATGTTTAAACCTTTATTTTCTATTTCGTTCACTGTAACTCTTTAACTATCACAAACCATATCACAAATAATGAAAATAAATGTGTAGGTACAGTTAGAGATGATAGTTCTATAATTCTGTTAAAGGTTAATAAGATGAGTCTGATCGAATAAGTTAGCATTAAATCAGTACTTTGCTTTACATTGATATAATGCCACAGCTTAGTTTCTGATGCAAAATAATGTTTTGAATTGAGAACACAAGAATCATTTATATTTTGATTTTCATCTTCATGACAAAAAGAGAAAAAAACAAAACCCTGTATGATTAATAAAAATACAGCAAGAGAAATTTTGTTTTAAAACCAAAATACGGAAGTAATGAATTTGAAACTGGTTAACATTTTCAATTAAACCCACAAATAATTCTACTTATTAAATTTACAGATGTCTTGTACTAAGCTATTGATATATTATCCAAAATGGGTTATAAGCACTATACAATAAACGATTTACCATTACATAAAGGGCAGTCAATTGCTTGATCTGTTTAAACTATTTAGACTGGTCTAAATCTTTCTACAGTTGCAAGAAAAAAGATCTAATTTCCTCTATGTTTTTTCTTCTTTTATAGATTCAGATTAGTTAAAAAGTGTCAAAAGCTTGTTCATCTTTTATCAATGGTATAATTGGCTTCATGAAACAACCTTTGTACTTGGACACAGATAAAGAATTGAGAATCTTATAATATACGCTACAGACTGAAAAGTATTAGACGTTTGTTAATTAAACATTAAGAATTACATTTAAAAAAGAACACGCTTTGAGAAAAGTATTTCCTTGTTAAAAAAAAAAAAAAAAAAGCCATACCATACATCCATGACGACAATTTTCATTTGATTCTTTTCCAGAAATATCATTTTCAACACAACTGTTGACAGCTTTTTTATTTATGCAGCAGTATTCAGTGATCCAAGGATTGAAAAGTTTCCATAATTTGTGGATCTAAAATATGAAAATAACAATGACAATTTACTAATACTGATTGGGAATTTTAAAGGAACATGTAATTTCAGATAAGAAAAGTATGTCAAACAAATAAAGAATGAAAGTGTTTGCTCACTAACTAAAAATAGGAGAAATAAGTAGAGTAGCTTTTCAATGTAAATGTATAAAATAATTTGCAAAATTGTGATAGTTTCATATATATATATATATATATATATATATATATATATATATATATATATATATATATATATATATATATATATATATATATATATAAAATAATAGAATTGTAAGAGGAAAAACGAAGAGACCACACCAAAAGCCCATAGATGCGCAAAGCAGCTAAACTACAAAGCCAAGTATATAATAAAACAAATAAAAAATACTAATAATGAAATCGAAAATGGCACATTAGGAGAAGTGAAAGGAGAAAGGTTGAATCCAGAGCTCATCAGCCGTGGGGGATTCAAGAGTGGTCGAAAGACCAAAAAATTTTAAAAATAAACTAAAGAGAGGATGTTTTAGTTCAAAATATGCAGTCTACAGATATTCATTGGGCAAAAAAGCACCAATGTGAGCCTGCAAACCGCACATTAGAACAAAAACCTAAAACTAAAAGCAGGGGTTTCGCCTCGACCGATTAGGAATAAAATTCCCAAAAACCGGCCACCCACAGGACGGTCCTGCTGTGAAAATAAAAACATCTCACCTGAAGTTCCGCGCGACAAAATCCAAAATCATATCCAGCAAATCAGGAGGCAGTCCAGTTGTCAAAATATAAGGTAAATCCGTGTCCAAAAAACAAATCCTAAAACGTTCCGGTCTACCATTTACACGTGCTCAAAAAATATCCATCCCTGCAATCCTGAAAATGGTTTCTTCCAGCGATTTCATACGATTGAACAGTTAAACAGTGTGGAATGAATCATATTCATTTATTTCAGTTTGGTTTCGATTTCAGAAAAAAGCTTTCCATTATCTTTTCGTTTTATTTTTTTATTCATTCCACAAGAATTCTGAATTTTGTTTTGTTTTTTTATTTCTTCCGCAAAAATGATATTCTTTTCATAAAATAAAAGTCGTTGCATACGTCACAGATTATTTGAATCGCATGATGCAATCTGATTTATGATTGGTTTAAGGGCAGTTTGAGCCGGTTTTGAGATGGCGTGATTTTACCGTACTGCCTCTTTTTTTTTTAAAAAAAAAAAAAAAAAAAAAAAAAAAAAAATTCTTCCTTTGTACCTTATCTAAATTTAGCTTACTTGGAGTACGGTTTGAATTTAAAGTGTGTGGATTGTGTGATGATCTGAGGGCTACTTGAAAGAAATTAAATGGATGGAATTTTTTTTGTGTTTGACTTTTGGTTATTTTCTTGAACATTGTATTTACTGTAGAAATGAATATGTTTGAGAGAACCATGGTATAGGAAAAAAATTTTACTGGCCAGATTTTTTTTTGGGTATTTTGGTAATGAATGCATGCATGTATATAGTTGACAGTGAATTTTACCGGTGTTGTATTTTTTTTTTATCATGATCATTGTGTTAATATTGTTTCTTTCTGGAATGTGTATGAGTTACGGAGCACACGTTGGTTTTTGACAGTAAGATGGGATGATGGAAGAGTTGGTTTTCCGGTAACTTCTTTCTGGTTGTAAATATGGTAGGTGATTGAAATTTTTTTGTGTTCCTGTTGAAAGGGGGAATTGTGGAATGAATCATATTCATTTATTTCAGTTTGGTTTCGATTTCAGAAAAAAGCTTTCCATTATCTTTTCGTTTTTTTTTTTTATTCATTCCACAAGAATTCTGAATTTTGTTTTGTTTTTTTATTTCTTCCGCAAAAATGATATTCTTTTCATAAAATAAAAGTCGTTGCATACGTCACAGATTATTTGAATCGCATGATGCAATCTGATTTATGATTGGTTTAAGGGCAGTTTGAGCCGGTTTTGAGATGGCGTGATTTTACCGTACTGCCTCTGTTTATATTGTTTTTTTCGTAAGTTAAATTTTAAAATGCAAAGGAACTTCTTCTCTGTTCCTAGTGCTTGTCGGTCAGGGGCTTTTTAGCTCTCTGAATTTTTTTGCCATTTTTCAAGCGATGGAGCTTGTTTGGATTTAGTGTGGATATGAAACAACTAATATAATGATGGGGCAAATGTATAGGCCCAAGAAATAGTTCGCACTGTATTTTGTTTGTTGGGAACCAACTAAAAATGTAATGGTAATTTTTGCGGAAGTGTGTTGACAGTTTTAATATCTTACTTGCTTCCATGTGCAACGAATTATTGTGAATTGTTTGTGTCAGCAAATAAAAATGGAATTTGCCTGCATTTGATTGTGACTTACGACCAGAATAAACGATTTTTTTACGGTGAACTTCTCAAAGTGCATTATTGGATTATTACTCGCTTGAACATTCAAATTGGATTCCTTTGAAATATTTCCTGTTTCAACCTATCAGATGGTAAGACCTTTTAACTTTGTTTTGTAACCAGTGTAATAGGGGTTGTGAGCCGGTTTTTGAATACGTTATATTCTAATTAATGTATGTAACACTAGCATCATGTTAATTTTGTACTGCAGGGGAAGTGAAGTCCTAATTCGGCGGGCCCAAAATTCGGTTTTAGGGAAATTCAGAGTCGCACTGGATTCTCCCCGAACCTGGTACTCAAGAATCTTAATTGTTGAAATGATTAATTATTTGCAGATTTGCTTTTCTTTCACTTTCGATACTGTTGAACTGCGCGTACTACCCTATATGATTACGTAGGTGGCCGGATTAATGCGACAAACAGTTACAGTGAAGCAAAGTCGTTATTGAAGGTTATACTTGAGCAAACATTTTTAATTAGATTTTTTGGAAAATTGTTGTCAAATAGTATATTTTTAAGAAGAGAAATTTCTAAATTAAAAGCAGTTTCAGTGTTACAAATTCTTTTAATTCGCAAGGCTTGTGAAATAATGATGCCAATGAAAACTTTTTTGCTAAGGCAGGAATTATAATCTTGTAGGCTATTGACTTTAAATTGGAATTCACGTCTTTTGTCATAAATTGTGGTGTAACAGAAGGAGCCAATTTCTATGTTAATGTCCAGGAAATTAAAAATCTTTTGATTTTGACCGCTTAAAAAAACCAGTCAAAATCAAAAGATTTTTAATTTCCTGGACATTAACATAGAAATTGGCTCCTTCTGTTACACCACAATTTATGACAAAAGACGTGAATTCCAATTTAAAGTCAATAGCCTACAAGATTATAATTCCTGCCTTAGCAAAAAAGTTTTCATTGGCATCATTATTTCACAAGCCTTGCGAATTAAAAGAATTTGTAACACTGAAACTGCTTTTAATTTAGAAATTTCTCTTCTTAAAAATATACTATTTGACAACAATTTTCCAAAAAATCTAATTAAAAATGTTTGCTCAAGTATAACCTTCAATAACGACTTTGCTTCACTGTAACTGTTTAACTGTTCAATCGTATGAAATCGCTGGAAGAAACCATTTTCAGGATTGCAGGGATGGATATTTTTTGAGCACGTGTAAATGGTAGACCGGAACGTTTTAGGATTTGTTTTTTGGACACGGATTTACCTTATATTTTGACAACTGGACTGCCTCCTGATTTGCTGGATATGATTTTGGATTTTGTCGCGCGGAACTTCAGGTGAGATGTTTTTATTTTCACAGCAGGACCGTCCTGTGGGTGGCCGGTTTTTGGGAATTTTATTCCTAATCGGTCGAGGCGAAACCCCTGCTTTTAGTTTTAGGTTTTTGTTCTAATGTGCGGTTTGCAGGCTCACATTGGTGCTTTTTTGCCCAATGAATATCTGTAGACTGCATATTTTGAACTAAAACATCCTCTCTTTAGTTTATTTTTAAAATTTTTTGGTCTTTCGACCACTCTTGAATCCCCCACGGCTGATGAGCTCTGGATTCAACCTTTCTCCTTTCACTTCTCCTAATGTGCCATTTTCGATTTCATTATTAGTATTTTTTATTTGTTTTATTATATATATATATATATATATATATATATATATATATATATATATATATATATATATATATATATTTGCTAATGAATATGACATTACAGTGTTTAAGGGTTAAGCTATATTCATCAAAATAGCAGAACACCCAGTAGTTTTGTACATGTTACATCAATTATTGAAACATGGATTTTAGCCAACAAATTTTAGTTTACTGAAATTAATTTCTGACAACACTGAAAAGAGTGTTTACCGTTAAGTACTCTCAGATTTAATCTCCCCACTGTTCTAATTGAACTAATTCTCTAACTGCAGTTTGCAAAACTATCATACTAAGGCATTTCTGTGAATGCTACAACCTAAATCAATAGTTGAAGAACTTAACTGCATTTTTACTTGCAAGATTAACAATAAGAATAAAAATTGAAACCTTGCTGATATATGTATGCAAATAAAATTTGACTTTTCTTCTTCGAGCAATTAAGGGCTCTGCTTATTTTTTCTCTGTAACTAAAACTGACTTTCCACTAATTTTTCAAAGTCATCTTTCAAACAAATAAAAGAAGGAATTTAAATTTTGCAAACCTTTTCCAGAACTAAGATGAACTTCTCTTTATGTTTATTAAAGGTATATACTGAGGTAGAATGCTGTTCAGGAAGTCCATTTTCTTTGAATTTGAAAAGCAAAGCATCAATTTCTGTACTTGCATTACCATACATGCTTTTACTTATCTTATCTTCTAATCTTCTAAGCAAAGAAATGTGCTGAAAGAATACATCAGACAAAAGTTTTTTTTTAGTTTCACATAATTGTATAAAGGGAAATAAATGAAGAAAATTATTTTTCTTATTATTAAGAATAAGCACTACCTTATATCCTTTTTTTTTACAAAGCTGAAATGTAATTAACAGAGAGTTTCCGTTCATAGTATTTTTCACAAAACACAAAGAAGGATCGAAGAAATGATTACACTATTTTTACCCAAAATGTTTATGAGAGTGATGCAATAACGGAATTCAGCATTAAATTCAAACATTTTAATTAAGTATTAGGTATAAAAGCCTCTGCTTTATGGATGCCTATTATTTAGACCTGAAAATATCCATACATGAAAGTTTTACTGTACATAAAAAGTTAGATCCCCCCCCCCCCCCATATAGAAAACGGTTACTCTTAAGATGAACAAATGACTGAAATTCATTTTTAAAGAAACTTTTAAGTACAGTAAACTTTTGATTTTGAGTGGAATAGGGTGGCTTGATAACTGTGGATAACCTGAAAAATAGGTAATAAACGATACTAGGCTGTGCAATAGCCAAAACAAGTTAATAACACCACACAAACATTTAAATTGTAGCTAAAAATGATAACATTGAATGTAAAAATATCTTCATATGCTAAATAAGACCAATAATGCACTCACATTTTTCTGCATTCAGTAAATCATTACCGTAAAAAAAATATGAAAAATCTGCAGATAATCCGAACTGCGGATAAGTGGGGGGGGGGGGGTTAATGCATAATGAGTCAGTAGTGATGAGTCAGAAGGAAACTTTTTGTACAACATTTTTTAAAAGAGCTAAATAAAATGTAGTATCGTGGCTATCCCCCCCCCCTCTTGTTTTGTTTCGTACTTACAAACTAATAGTTATTTCTTTTTAAATATTTACTAAAGTAAAAAATCCAAGGAGTTATCTAGAAGTTTACAAAACTGCTTTGAGATAAAATAACTAATTTTTGTTTTTAGGCTAAAATCTTTTGAAAGGATGAGCTGAGGCTAATAAAATATGAACTAAATGCCATATGAAATGTGACAATTATTGCCACATTATTATAATTGCAAGAGTTTCTTCTGCCAAATTTTATTTCCCCAGCAACTTATGATACTGATACTGAAACTTTCTGAAATCTGAAAAATATCTTTCTGAAACAAAATGCCTTTAGTACAAATATAAACAGAAAAGTTCAGTTTGGAAAAATAAAAATACGCACAAAAACTACAAATAATACAATATGGAATTTTACACTTACTTCCTGTAAGATATTAATTCTTTCTTGCTTTCGTCTATTGTATCTAAAAATGTAATCTGAAATAGGAGTATCTCCAGGGAATTCTATGACTTGGCTCTTAAGAGCAACTAGTTCTTTTTCCCAAAGTTCTTGTTCTTCATTTTGCTTATCAATTTTCATCTTTTCTAAAATAAATTATGAAGACATGAAATTCATTATATAGAATAAAAAAGTTCTATAAAAACACAGAATGCTTAAAACAAAAATATCCAAAACAAATTTCAAGTACTTAGCTCATCTGCTCACTATTAGCCCAGAGGCTTAGCTATGTTTTTTAGTAGGCCTGACCTCCTTTCTGGATGAGGGAAAGGGCTTTCTACTCTCATTTTATGTGAGGAAGGGAGGAGCTTGGGTACTTTCTCGGAAAATCTTTTAAATTGAATGTCCCTAAATTAACTTTAAACCATCAACTAGCATATGCCTTTCAGAAACTTTTAAAATCAAATTAAAAAATAATTTATTTTCAAATTTACGTATAAGTATTTGCCATTTAAAATTAGCTTGACAAAACAATACAGAAATATTGAATACATGAAATAATATTTTAGAAGGAATCCTGTCCAGAATTTTAGCACCTGTAAATAGCCTTATTTAAATGAACTTTAGCAGCAAATACATTTAATGTTGTAAAGGTGACCACAAACAAAAAATATTGAGAATCCTTTTTCAGCAAATGCAGCTTAAACATTTTCAGCAATACTAAATGTTTGAGGCTAAAAAATAATTTCGTCATTCCATTCCGTATTTTCCTTTTCCTTCTAAAAAAATGATGGATAAAGATGCAAAAATGAATTTACTTTCAATTTCAGCTGATTCTTTTTGGTTAACTTGGAATATATTTTGCGGTAAAATTGGTGAAAAATTCATCAAATTTTGAGGTAATGAACATCCACGAAAATTTTGCAGCATTCTCTTTTTTGAGTCAAGTTCAATGATAAGCTGTTCATCTTCAACTTTTGATATGAAACTTTGAAAGGAAAGAAAATCAAGAATTAAAATAAAATACAACACATTAAAATATGTTTAATTATTACTTTAACCTTTTAAAAATTATGATCCCTCGTTTTTTATTCTGACACTTTAGCTGCCTTAGTTTACAAAGAGCTAGAAAATTGATTCATATAATATTCAACATTAATGTACAACAACAATCAGAAAATTTGTGAAGAATATTTTAGACAGATACATTGAGCTTTTATCTTCTAAATGCAAGGGGTCCAATCTGAAATAAACAGTAATAATATGCAGTAACATGTTATATTAATATTATGGTGAACAGCCAATCTTCTCTCCTCCCTCCCTTTCCCTCTTTTGTTGGATGAGTCATCCACTTAAAAACTGAATAATTACTACTTATCTGAGCTAAGGATGGTGAGAGTTAGTGATGCTTCGAACCGCAAACTGTGCCGTATTACTCCTTGATGCTGTGTCGAAATTTCTAATATGTTGATCTTAAAAGTAAATATCATGCAAACATATATTAATATAGTTAGTTAGCTGAAGTTTTGTCTAGTCCTTTTTTCAGGCGTCTGAGTGCTTTGATTTTATGATTTAGATATGTTTAGTTTAGCAAACAGATTAACCGACCTACTGGCATTAAAGAACACCCAAAACGTAAGAGGTAAGCATTTTCTGATTTGCTTACTTTTGATGAAATTTCAGATGAATGAAAATTGTTCTGAATGCTACCTTTGGCGAAATATATAGGGAAGTGGCTACACTGCTTAAAAATTAAGAAGCCAAGAAAGGGAGGAGCGGGGTCAGTTTTAAAACACACACACCTTTATGTACACATGTAGTTCCAGTACTTCATGAAGGATTATGACTCTCCTATACTGCTGTTAGATTGAAAAGGTAGTGTGTGCAGAAATGAATTTGAACACATTTTGGATTTTGTACGAACAACAGTGAAATGTTGGAAGTTGGGCGTTTTTTCCCTGCTTTATTTTCAGGAGAAAACAAATAAGCAAGCTTGTAGAATAAATGTAAAGTACAATATGTGACAAAAATGAAAACATATACAAAATGAACAATCTGCAGAACTGCCTTTTACTTTCCTGTGGCAGTATGAGCAATCCTCCCTTGCTATGTTACTGGCAGCAAATGACGTTGCATACCATTCTCATTGACTTTTAACAATAATTTTAAACATTTTCTTCCAATGTTAATAAATTAAAAGTATTTAAAACTAACACCTTTTAACTCGCGAGAGCTCGCGCCATGTTTTGTCACACGAGTGCTCGCGCGGGGTCGAAAACGACCCCAATGTGTTTTTCTTCATTTATTTTAATTTTTTCCCTGATTTCTTTATTTTATTTTATTCATTTATGTTTTTTCACTAACAGAGACTTCTACAGTGATTAGTTTTTGATTTGAAATGCATAAAGAAAGTGCTTTATGAACTATTACGAAAATGCTCCAGTTCTCAAACACATCAGTAACATTTTTTGCTTTTAACTTTGGTGCGAGAAGAAAAATACTTATATTTCAAACTGGAATACAAACATTAGCACTAAATTTATTTATTTGCCAAATAGTTTCTTTATCTCTTCAATAAAGATGTCATCTGTATTAGGATTATCAGAATTTTTGCTAAAAGAAAATTTGCTTTCACTGTCAAAATCACTAAAGTTTTTTTTGTTGCTATACCTTCATCGTCTGAAATGACACATATTCATCACTTTCTTCATCGGCTAGTAATTAGGTAAAATTCTTCATCCCTTGCTCATATAGAATCGGCATCTTTTATTTGTTATAAGTAGTGCAAAAGCAATTGAAAAATATGAATTTTGCAAGGACAGAACTACATAATCATTGTGAACGACACGCTTGTTAAGTGAAAATCATGGCTAGAAGAAGGATTATGGAAAACTACTTCCTTTTCACAAAATGTTTCGAAATTCTTTGAATGGAACCGACTCCAAACACCTGTTCCGTTCCGAGCTTTACTGACGTCAGTACTCGTAAAAGACTCCAATCGCAAGAACCCCCCTAGTTTACAATTAAAAGGATTAAAGAAAATTCCAACCACACCCACTTATCAATCAAGGACACAATGGCAGCTACCCAAAAGATGGTTTCCTTAACTGTCCATGAAATTCCAAGAAATGGAAACAAAAATGGCTGGGGTCGTTTTCGACCCAGCGCGAGCTCTCGCATGTTAAAGCTTTCAATCAAAAAATTGACACCTAGTAATAACACGTGAAATATTAACTTACAAATTCCAATAGCTTTCTTTCATTAAGTGTGCATTTTCAACATAGAAACAAAAAGTATTTTCCAAACTCAAAAGCTCATACTTGACTTTTTCATAAAATGCTTCAAAAGGTTTTGATGAAGCATCCTATATAAAAAAGAAACTTTTTTTTACTCTATAATCATTTAACTACCAAATAATGCATTTGCTGTTCACATATCTGTTAATCTACTATATAGCATTTGTAAATTCTTGATTTACTCTACATTTGATTAATCAACGCAGAAAAAATGAGAGCATAGTCATTACAGAGAAAAAAAAATATTCTGATTTTTTTTTTCTTTTAATTACCTCAAAAGAAATTTTCAATTCATCTGGGAATGTTTTCATACTTTTAAGAGACAAAGTACCAACTTCTAAGAAGGTTTTGTACTTCTGCTGAATTTCTGCATAACTGTCTTTTAATTTTTTTAAAGCTTCAAAAATTTCTTGCTTAATGTAGCAGTGTTTTCTATATTTTTTATCCAGTAATTTATCTTCAACAGACAATTCACCAGAAAAAAGGTCTTCCACTTCATCAGTCTACATGAAATAGAATATGAAAGTCATAAATAGCATCCTATGTTAGCAGTTAATTTTTGAACAGCTATAGAATATTAGGGGTGATTTTGCATAAAGGATGCACACACATACAAATGAGTACACACACACACTTATATAAGCTTCATTCAGAAAATTTTTAAGGTTTTGAGAATAAATTTATCTTCCTCATGCTTCACTATCCAGCTACAGTTTTCTTCCGCTATATGAATTTTCAAAACTGATGACTTGTCCTTGTAAAAATTTTGGCTGACAGCCACAAATCCAAATTTCTGGAACAGAATCTCCCATTTAGAATAGTCTGAAACAGCTATAAAGCTCACTGCCTGTAAATATGGGTATTATGGGAAAACTCATGAAAAATGGCTGCATAATTTATAAGCATTTATAACTATTTCAATAAAGAGTGACACAAAAATATTCCATGCAGAATTAAACAAGCTCACATTTTGCATACCAATATCAAATTTCTAATGTTTGATAAAGACCTGTGTCAGTTAGCTTGAGGATATTATAGTAGATTAAACTTTTTAAAAACTGAAATGGACTCCTAAAAACAAAATATATCTCTTCTGCAAAAACCAAACTTAGTTAAGTTAAAATTAATATCATATTCATAAACTCAAACTGTTTAGCATAATGTTTTGGTGAATTTCAACTTTTTTTGCTGATTCACTTTCGACTGGGACTATTTTAAGTTCTAAATTATTTTTTCTAACGTTAAGGCAGGAAAGAACAGGAGAAACAAATTGTAGAACTGAAATACAAGAATCATTTCTCTCAATGTAAAATTTTACAAGAATTAATTTTAAAAAGGGGCGGGGAGGGGGGGTTAAGAAATAAATAAATTAAGAACACTTTTTCAACAGTACAAAGATAGCTAATGTTGTAATTTTTCTATTAGAAATTTGTTTTAATCCTTGACAAAACTATATATACATATATTTAAAATAAAAATAAGAAATAGTGCATCTAAATAAATTATTCGTGACAAAATAAAATCTCTTGAAGCCATAGGCGAAGCTAAAGAGGGATAGGAAAGAGCAATAGCTCCTCCTTAGATAAGATTTCATTATCTTGCACTAATTGTTTTTACAAACCTAAATTTGTATTTCTCACATAACGATATTTTACATTTATTTGAGTCCAATTTTCTCTTTCTGTATCATTTATCTTATCTTTAAAAAGTACTTCAGCATTTATAATAGCATAATATTTAATTCTTATATTTTCCTTCACTCTGTGCAAAACACAAATTTGTAAGAGGTTTTTCTTCTTTATCTCCATCCACCGAATAATTTCAGCTTTATACTTATTGTTAAGCATTTTATATGCATCTGACTTTCAAGCGGGACTAAACGACAAAAAAAAAAAAAAAATCCTGCATCCAGAAGTACAGCTATAATTTTTCTCCTGTGGCAGTTACCATACTATACTCTGTGTAATGAAAGCTGGCGTGTCAAAGCCAAATTAATTTCCCACTTTCCTTTCTACAGTTGTCATCGTTACGTCACTATGGACTTTTTTCCGGCTTAGCTTTTGCAACAATAGTTAAATACAAGCGATTAAAATTGCTTTGTGCTTAAACTATTATTCAATTGAAAAATGAAAGCTGATAAAGCCCAACTTTTTCTTAGAAATTTGTGTTTTATTTATGTATGCCTAGATTTGTTTAAAAATGTTTAGAAATAACTGAGATATGAGGATGTAAATAAAAGCGTAAACCTGATTTGATAAACATAAAATAAATGAAATGCCTCAACAGCAGTGCATAAAAAAAGAGTGGAGCTGTTTTCTTTTTACAGTTTCCATAGAGACAACGTAAAATTTATAAACTTGATACGCCTATTTTAAAGTAACAGAGTATAGGATTAGCTCCCAAAGCAGAATACTTTGTAATGTTCTGCAACGTAAAATCATTTGACCAAAATTGTTCTGCTAATACTTCAAGCACTGTACACATAGAAACTAAACCTTTTTCAAAAACTGTGATCTTAAAATCAAAACTGTTTCATACAGAACTATGAAAGGAATATTTGTTCATTTGTTCATTATTACTCAATCTTACTGTAGAAAAAGGGTGTAATTAAAATTTCAAGCACACATTCTTGACAGAAAAACCTTGTACTTTACCTCCATTCTCAGCAGCTAACTATGTTTCCTGCAAACATCAAAGAGCTCTGAGTGATGCTGCATTCGATGCAATGTTTTTACTCAGAATAACAGCACATGGCCAATATTGAGACCAAGTGATGACTACACTACACAAAGATGTTGAACGGAGAATTTTTGCTTCTATAACTAATCCTTTACAGATCAGTCTTTGAGGGAGGGTGCTGTAGGGGCATAAAACAAGTGTAGCTAAAGACAGTTTTCTGCAGAAATCTGTAGAATTTCTGAAAAAATCTTTTACGAAACATGTAATTTTGCTCGAATTCTGCAGATTTTGTCAGGTTTGATGTAAATCTAAAGTTCCTGCAAATATCGCAAAAAATTCAACCTTTTGATTTTCCGTCTAGTAACAGCAATTTTCAGGAATAAAAAGATTTTCTCTCTTAATTTTATAGATATTGTGCTGAATTTCTTCAAAATTGTATCTTTAGTTTGAAAGATTTATTGCAGAAAATCTGCCTTTGCTGCAGATAATTTTTTTGAACTTTTCCTCACATTTGAACAGAATTGTTCTGCAGTTCAGGTATTCGTTCTGCGACGTACGTTCCAAATTTAGCAATAATCTGCTTCAGGGAGATTAGCTACATAATATAAATACAAAAGTTTGGTGGAGAGGGAATGGATGGCTTGAAAACCACCTTTCTGGTGGCCTGTTTGCTCCACCCTAATATAAATCCTGGCTATACTCATTGCTCTCTAGCTCTTTCTGTGAGGTAAAAATAAGTTTAAAAAAAAAATTCAATGTAGATTCCAAAGGAAACTATTAATTTTTTTATGTGTCTTGCATTGGCTCCTGAAAATACAGTTGACTTACTGCATCAAATGGGACCAGAATTAATCCAGTTAAGTGAAATTTGTTTAAAATGAAGAATGAGAAAATGTATTAAACTGATTCAAATGTACTCCAAATAATCCAAACAGCTGAACTACAATATCTAGAAACTATATTTTGGAATTTTACTAGTAATTCTGTCGTAGGGCCAGCTTGGATACTATAGCTTTAGCCTTCATGTTATGAGGTGAGCGTCACTAAGTTTGGGATCTCTTGCTGAGGTACTAAAGTATTTTAGCTGCTTGTGTGAAGGTCATTTCAGTTTTAACAAGAGAACACCTGCGTCCAGTTCAGTTACGGCTATCTCAGATACACATTTGCTAATATGCCTCAAACTGTAGTATTTCGATACCGCAGGTGAGCTGTTTGGTATTTGTTCGTAAATTTCTTTCGGTATAATTGGACTATTTCTGCAAAAGTGATGAAGGCTAACAGACTGATGCACACACATTCCCCCCATTTAAAATCATGCTTTCAATTTTCTATTTTTTACACAAAAATTCAATTAAGTTTAAGTGAAACTATGTGGGTCATTCCAGTGAAAATGGTACAAATCATGTATTTTTTTATTTTTATTATTATTATTGATTTGTCATTTATTTGTGTGTAATAAAGTGTAAATGGCTTGTACATGAGTAATTTGAAGGGATTTTAAATTTTTGACCACTTTGACTAACAGAGTGGACAAATAAGAGTTTAAAAACATCTTTCTAATAGTGAAGAAAGTTACAATTTCAGAACAAGAATGAAATGAAATAAAAAGTCTAAAATTGCAATTCTGTCCTCAATTTCAAGATTTTTTTTTTTTCTTCATCATTAATACGGCTGTAACAAGAGTGAACAACCAACAGTTCAAACTGACTGTCATAAGAAAAGAATTAGACTCACTGTCATAAGAAAAGAGTTACACTCACCTAGGTTGCTGATAATAGAATTCAATGTAGTAAACTAATCATGGCAGTTACACTACTTATGCTTTTTTTTTTAATTATCAGATTCAATGCAATTGTTTAATTTATTTCCAAAAGGCTTGTAACCGAGTGGATAATTCAAATCATAGAAAATGTTGGGGAAAAGATAAATAATAGTGTTTTACAAGGGATTTTTTTATTTACATAAGAATCAGCAAATTGTGTCAGATGCATTTTTTGTTCTGCATAGTACAATTTATTTTGATGTTGCATTTCAGCTTAATCTTAAATCTCATTTCAGGTCCTAGGGATTTGAAGTTGAAACAAGTCATTTTCTCTTTCTTCTGACAGTTTTTTTTTTTTTTTTGAGTCCTCTATAAATGGCTTATGCTCAAACAATCAATACTTAATTACACACAATTAAATAGAGAATCAATAAAAAATACAGTTAATTGGTAGTAATTATTAAAAGTGATTAAAAAAATCCAAAGTCTTGGGACTGATTTGCACCATTTTTGGTGGAATGACCCATGTACAAACTCACATACTGAAGTTAATATTGGCTTTTGCTCATAGTCAATAACTGTCTTGCACTCCTGAACATTAAAGGAAAATAAAAACAAATTTCCATCTTTTCCACCAGTTACAATCAAACTGTAAAATAAAGAACTTTAATCAAATAAATCGAAATAATCACTTAATAGGGAAAATGATTGAGAAAAGCTTTTTGAACTATATTTTCTAATTTTTAGAATTCTTACACAATTGATATTGCTTTATTTGTGTATAATGATAGAGTGACTTTTAAGCTCAGAATGTTTTTCCAAAGTTGTGGAGAAAACAAATTTGAACAATATCTTGCACACACTTTGAGTTACATTTGTCAGGTGGTATCACTTGAAAGAGATATAGAAAGCTTAGCCTTACCTGTAATACATTTCTGGTAATTTCTAGTACCGTAAAATGGGGTGTATAGGAACAGCGAGGTCAATCGGAACAAAACTTCCCGACCGTACAAAGAAATTCTTCATAAATATACTATTGAGTATTTTTCGCCATGATTTTTTTTTTAGAAAGGTAAGATCATAGGAAGTAGAAAAAAATTACTTTTGTCAATCTGGCAACGCTACTGGCTTCTAAAGAGGGCTGCACGTTGAATGCTAGAAAACATCACAGTTTCATAGACTGCAAAACTTCATATGCAAGAACAAACCTTCTTATATTTAAAAACTATGAGTGGTATGTTTCAATTATACATGTATCTGCACAACAGAATACCACATTAGAATTTACATTTTTTATAAATTGTGTCATAAAAGTGAAGAATTCTGAAAAATGCCATAGGAAAAAAATTTGCGGGGTGAATTGGAACACTTAGTTCTGTTGTTCCAATTCAAACTTATTTGAAGGAAACTGTTTGAAAAATCAAGATTCTAACCCTAATTCTTCTAATCAAGACAAGGACAAGGATTTATTACTGTTTATCCCTTCTCGTGAGCAACTAGATCTTAGAATGACAAAAGTTGCAGATTTCAAAAGATTTTTTTCTCCAGGAGACTTCTTTTTACTTAAAATAAAAGGGGGAAAGTCACATAGACTTTATGTAGTAAACGTCCAGCACACAGACAGTGATGAATAAGCGAAAAAATCTTTCAGGACAATCCCCGAAACCCAGAAATTTCAAAAAAGTAAAGAAAAGGTAGAGTTCATCCCAGGAGATGTTATGAAAAAACTTAAGCCAAGTCACAATTGCAAGTTTTAAGGACAAGTACATATTTGTGGACGATATGAGTGACTTCCATTCATGTTAAATCTTTGTATTTCAATTCAAAAGTATTTCTTAAAATTACTTTTCATTTTTCATAAGTTCAAAATTATTTTGAATTTTCACAAATTATAAACGTTTACTGGTACTGAAATTATACATTTATTTGACAGTAATTATCTGTTCTTATTCTCCCCCATCAATATTAGTCATGTTTGTGAGACCTATTACAGATTAAATTGAAAAAAATAAAAATTTTAACAAGTGTTCCGATTGACCCCTATCAGCGGGGTGATTCGGAACACCCATAATTTGCTATATATTTTAAAAGTAATTGTTCAAAATCTTTTGTCTTTGCTTGGAATATCAAAAGTAAATCAAGACCGAAGCTTTTATCCAAAAAATAAAATTAAAAAAAAATCTTTTAACTGCTTTTTTTACAATCAAAGCATAAAAGTGTTCCGATTAACCCCATTTTACGGTAGTTTATTTATCTTCTTCATTCTTTTTTTTTTTTTTTTTTTTGGATTGCTTAACACAATGAATAAGTTAAACACGAGTACAAAGTTGCATTAATTAACTTATAAAACATGGATCTGGTGCACCATTTTCTACTGTATAATGCTAGGTGTCCTTTTTAGCTTTCAATAATTCATGATTATAGAAATTATTTCTGAACTTAAGTGAACTACTTTCATTCTTTAAGACCTTCTCTCATACATTTATTTATTTCATTTAAACTGGTTCATCAAAAAAAAAAAAAAAAAATCTAGAAAATTTGCAGCATATTAGTCAATATTGAGGAATATTTAGGCGTTCATTATTAATTATAGTAAAAACTTTAATTAAAAACTGATTACCAAGAACATTGTTGAATGTGAAAAAAAAAAGCTATGGAAAAAGAAGAAAATGGTGATAATGTCAGAACAAATACAATGCAAAAGTGGTGAAATAGATATAATTGACCATTATGAGGTCTGAACAAATGCAGTCCATTCTCAACTTATTACATCACAATCACTTAAAGATTACTGCATCCACAGTTCTTTCTATAAATCATGAGACAAAACTATTTTTATTAGCATATAATGTTGACATTTCTATCAACTCATTTGTTTACATTATTATGTTTTAACACTAACGTAACAAATACCTGTAGCCTGGAAATAAGGGAATATTTTTTTGCAAACTCTCAAGTTAAAATATAGCTTCTTGCAACAAAAAAGAAAAGTTATTTCTTATAAATCCATTATCTTGAATTAATTAGAAACAAGACATACCTTCCATCTGATGATACCTTCAAAAAATTTACAGGACCAAAATTAGCATCATGAATCTGATATTTTATAAACTCATATCCAGAAGAAGGAATGAAAGCTTTTTTTAAGTGACAGACAGTAAGAGATCCATCTTCCAACCCCATGAACAAAAATTTTCCACATGGACTGCAAAATTAAAAAACAAAAATTAGTTTTATGGTAGAGAAAGTACAAGGTGAATCAAAAAATATGGTGGGGTTTGATATGGCTGTCGAGTTGGGAATAACAGACCTACTTGCTCTCTAGCAGAGCTTGAAGGAAAGAATGAGTTGTTAAGTTTAAACCTGCTATTGTTAGATGTTGCAGCTTGTAAGTGTTCCATTTGTTACTATTCAGTTTATCAAAGGGGGGACCAACAGAGGGATAACTTTATGATTGACATGAAGTCACTTTATGATTGACATGAAGTCACTACAACTAACAATATGAGATTTTTTTTGCAGAGATATGTAAAAGATACTGTGTGCTTAACCAATTAGTTTAAACAAACTAAAAGAATCAATCACTGCAGCAATTGCTTCTGCGCCTGCAGACGTGATACAACGTGCATGGCAAGAGGTTGAAGACAGGTATGATATCTCTCAGGCGTTAGAAGGATTAAACATTGAACATCTTTAGGTACTTTAGGTATCATTTGGTACTTTTTTATTCTTATAAATACACATCTTAGAAGCTCACTATTCTTTTTTGACTCACTTTAGGTTATTTTTAAAAAATGAAGAAATAGGAATTATAACAACAAATTGGTAATGAAAGCTGTGAAATTTCTATAAATCTAACAAAATAAGTTTTGTTGCAGTTTATAATTTTCTGAATTATATAAATTGAATATGAAACAACAGCAACTAAATTATAAAAATAATTTATTCTTAAAACTTAAGTTTCAAAACTTTTAAAAGAGCCACAGAATTCAAATAAATGTATAATATTCAACCAGTAGTTGTCTCTAGGTAACTTGGTAACTTGAGGAAAAAAATTAAAATGTAGTAATTGTCTACGTTTTAATGTTTTCCTCAAGAAAATTGTGCTATGCACTATGAAACCTAAAAAATATTAATTTTTCTTCAATTTGGATTTCAAATTTCAAACAATAGCCACTAATTCTGAGTTCTGTACATGAACTGAAATTAACTTTTTTTCCTAACATTTACACTAGAACCATAGTTCATGAACTCTCAGTTACTCTACACTAGTTAGCTTCCAACTTCTGTGGTATTGTATCACATTTTAAAAGTTTTTCGTTCGCGTTCCTTTTTGTTTTTCGATTTTCCCTCTTTTTCATTTTCAATGGCGTTCCTTTAAAAATCTGACCGCCATTTTTCTAGCTTCTTTATCGTTTCCCTGGTGTTTCACTCGTTCGTGATTGACTGGGAGGCAAAGCCTCTGTTCAGAGATGTCATTTTTCATCACGCCCATTGGTTCTCCTTGTTCTGATGTATTAGTGTGATCCGCCATGTTTCGTAAGCGGAGAATGTTTCTGACATCATTCTGGAGTGAGTTGCGATGTTGGAGATAGTATTTTTTGTGCTGGGGTTAGGTGTCTGCCAAAACTTAAGCGATGGCATTTGGTGAGATGGAAAATCCGCGAACATCTTGAAATTATTTAGTAAATCTACAAGTTTCATTACGTTTTTCGGTCAATAAATCGTTTGCAAGGCCCAGAGGGGCAACATTTCTAATTTTTAATTCCATGTGGTGCCATTAAAGGCAAAGGCCCAGAAGATGGATGAAGGTCCTGCTCTCGTCTGAAGTCTGTGTTTCGGTGCTCAAGAAATCGACCTCGCAGTTTTTCTACAGCCAACATCGAGATTTTTTTCTGGTAAAATCCGGCCGTTTCATTGCCTGTGACAGCGATGTTCCTGGAAAAAAAAAACAAGATCGACCTCGTGTATTCTCCCCACTGAGGACCCCAGTGCTCGCTATTTTTGTGACTCGCCGATCGTTAGCGAACTCCAATCTCATCCATTATGATGTTTTTTTCATCTACCCCTGCGCAGCTGTGGTGTGAAGATTTTTTTCAGAAGTGTGCTCTTCGATATGTGCAGCTATGTCGTCAGCACAGGAAGACGTGTGTTTTTTTTCCGTGTCACAGCCTATCAACTGCCTGTTTTAGACTTATATAACTCCTATCAATACAAGTAAAATGTGTGAAAATAACCCATTGGCCTTTTGTTACAGATGTGTATAATTTGGAGAGCTCCGGATGTCAACCATTAGCCAAGAAAAAAATAAAATGTGTTTAGCCTAATATTGTTTTCTATCCTGATATTCTACCCTTGGGGTAGGTTTTTTCCTTTTTTCTTTGTGCAAGCGTGAGATGTCCTGTGGTTTTTTTTTACAGTTCCTTTATTTCAATGCAATATTCGGCCAGTGTTTTTTTTTTTTTTTTTTTTTTTTATTGTAAATTTTTCCCTTAATTGATGCCTACTGTTTTTTTACCTTCTAATGGGACATTAAGAGGTTCCCCACAACAACTTCGTCAACAGACCAAGCTCTTAAAGCAATGAGGTTTTTAGTTTTGAAATCACATTCAACTTAGAGAAATACATCTTACAATGATATTTTAAGCAGAGCAACACAGAATTACTTCAGGTGCAGATAATTAAAATAATTATTGCATCTTGACTCAACAAATTAAAAACGTAAATAAAAAATAGTATTTCTTTAGTGGCATTTAAATTATTTTCAGAACATACATTTTACTTCACAAAGTTCATCTGAAACATGCATACCTGTAACACATGGAAAGAACTGAAACAGATTCAGCAATCAAAATTTCCAGTACACTAATAGGAATCAAATTCATTGGTCCATCTGTGAATGGCTCAAAAAATTGAAATTCAAATAAATGTCCAAAATCTTTTTCCTAGAAATAAACAAAAAAGTAGTTTGCTACATGGAATGACATATTGACAAATATAAATAGAGCAAAAGGACTACTTAAGGAATATTAACAAATCTCTCTCCAGTTACTGTCAAGTCTGAGAGTCCAAGTTTTATCTGATTTCCTATTTTCGAGGTACGCTTGAGAAATGGTGGTTTGAAAAAGTTTGGATTTTATCGAAGGCACGGAGATGCTACAGTGACTTCTCGAGCATCAACTATCGCACTGCATTAAAACTCACTGTAAGACTTATATCTTGCCATTGTAACAAAAATACAAGAGCTAAAAGCCTAGTGAGACACTTGTGGTTTGATATAGGAACAGCAGATGCATTTCATCAAATTGGCTCCATATTTTTGCTATTTGCATAAGCATGCCTAAATCAGTTCTTTTGTCACTTTGTATACATATATACACAAGACAAAGAGAACGATGCATTTTCAACGGAGCCCTTACTTATTACAATCAAAATTAGAAAATTACAAAACAAACATTTAGTAAATTAGAACTTACCTCAGGAGTTTTAAAATAAAAAAGGGAAGGTCATGAGTCTTTTCCTAAATAGTTCGTTAAACACATTCAAGTTTTCAATCATTTTTGTAGTTGAACTTGACTTAATTAAAAAACATAAAACTTACAAATGAGAACCACAAGCAGTCCCTATTGATAGACTGCAAATTGCATAAAATTTCAGATGGATAAGATGGCCCTTTCAAACCAAGTTCAGCTCGCTTTCTTTCTTTTTCTTCTAAAAGGAAAGAAATCTTAAACTAGAATCATTTCGCAAAATTAACCAAAATATCACCCTAAATACAATAAGTCCCAGCAATAAAAGAGAATCAGAACAACTTTTCAAAGTTCCTTTATCTGTATTAATTAAAACCAAGTATTGCTTCAATAAGAGGAGTTCTGGAGGAAAAGATTAAAAAAAAAGGAGTTTCTAAAATAAATGTTTAAAAATTTAATATTGCCTGTTGATTAATTTTTAAACTATAAACATAACAAAACATATGAACATTTAATGTACAGTTGAGTCTCGATAACTCGAAACCTTCTCTCAAATATTCCTTTATTTCAAAGTTTTTGTTGGGTCCCAAACTCTTGAGAAGGCTGTGGGAACTTCTTATAATTTGGAATAACAATAGCTCGGAGCTATTAGCAAGTCATTAAGGACTTTGAGTTACCGAGGCTCGACTGTATAAAGGATCCAAAAATGCCCTTGTGTCTTTAAAAATGCCAAGATTTTCCTTTTCTTTTTAAGATTTGTAAAATAAGCTTTAAAAATATATGCTCAGAAATTTAGATTACTAATCTAATCAACTTTTAAATGATGAGTTGCAAAAAAAGTGATCATTTGTGCAGAATCCTATTAACTTTTATCTTCCATTTAAATAAATACTACTTTTAAATAAATGGACTCTTTATTCTAAAATTCATTTTATTTTTTTGTTTAAGAGTTCATTGCCAGCAATTTATCAAGGAATTTAATAAGGGATGATTTAGGTATAATGAGAGAAGATATAAGAGATGAGAGAAGATTAAAACAAATTCTTAATGTTGTAGCAAATCGTATCAATTATTGTCCTAAGTGCAACATGATATTTGCCTTACAAAAAGCAAACAAGGCAGGTTTAAAATTATAAAAATGCAAAATTGGTTTGCAATTGTAGAGAAAATGATCCATTTATGACAAGCGCAGATACAAGGGGGGGGGATGGGGGCGATCGCCCCCCCCCTTGAGCCAAAAAAAAAAAAAAGAAAAGGAAAAAGGAAAAAAGAAAGAAAGAAACAGGCACTTACCAAAAATGTAAAAACAAATGTAATTTCCTACCTTTCTAGGAATGAGGGATTTATTATATTTCTTTTCTGTTCCTGTGGAACTGAAATTTGGCATCATTTTCAAGACAGCCCCAATAAATTAAAAGTCTCTATAAGCAGAAATGCAAATGATGAAATGGGTTATCCTCGCCTTCGAATGCATACATTCCGAGTCGCCGATTTCTCGACGCCCGTCATCCTATGGAGGGACGCCATCTATATGACGTAACGAAAATAAGCACAATTTCAAATGGTCTTAGTCTCCTTTTGGAGGCAGTAGAACTGAGCAACGTTCCTAGTTCGGTTATTACACTTTCTTGTTTATGCAATTTTATGGAGAGGTGGCTTAAAATAAGGAAAATGCAGCAAATCAAATATATCATTTGGACCTGAGCCACTTTTATCAACTGAATCACCGTTAATATCCATTGAATCGCCTTCAAACACAGAAAAGACTAAAGGTAAGTTCCGTTTAGTGTAATGCATGCAGGGGCTTCCCAATCTTGAACTATTCAAAGAGGAAAATTTCTGAATTTGCTGATTGAAATTCCCAGTCACCTGCATACTAGGACAAGATTTTCTAATGAAATACTTTACTACTGTGTAGAAATTTGTTTACTCATCAGCCAAAATTTGCCAAAAAAGGATGTCGCAATGACTTCAATTGCGGGCACCCCTAAATGTATGCGAATACAATTGTAATACTACTAATATAAACTACAGTAATTATGCTGAAAACCGATGTAAGCAAGTGATGATGTATTTATTTTTTTCTCTTCCCTCGTTCTTTATCTCTGCAAATTAATGTCAAGGATTTGTCGGTCCATATTTTTTTTAATATTTTAATTGATCTTAATTTGCAAAAGGCATAACATTTAAAAGGTTTTGTTTGATTACTTTATTCTCATACTTCTGCAGTCTCAATACCCATATAAGGCCTCGTAATGCAGAATTTTATATCTATTTTTTAAGACATTTCCCCGGGGAGAACCCCCCCCAACCCCTAAAATTAGGGATATTCTACCCTCCTTCATTTAAAAGAGTTTTAATGCATCCCCTACAAAGGTCATTCTTCTAAAAATATTTTTAAAAAACACAGAAAGCAATAGCATTGGTAGAAAAAAAAACATAGGCGGGAGGGATCAGCAAAAAGAAAAAGACTCATCAACACATACACATACGTATGTTTGTGTTTTTATGCTTCTTTTTTCTGGGGGGGGGGGGGGGTATATGTGCCATTTTTTGAGGGGGTTATATATGTATGTATATATGTATATATATATATATATATACATATATATATAAATACAGAATACATAAATACATATAATTAAAAAGGGGGGGGGAATTAAAATCCCAAAAGACATAAAAATACATGATTTTTTTACCTTCATATATATATATATATATATGAAGGTAAAAAAATCAATCGCCCCCCCCCCCCTTGAAAAGTTTCTGGATCCGCAATTGATTTATGACTACTTGATTTATGATTACTGAAATTCAGACTGTGTGAAAGAGAGGGATGGCATCTGTGATCACTTTATAACTATTATCAATTTTCCATAGAATATATTCTGATAAAATTCAAAAGCAACAAAACTAGATTCTAACTAAAAACAAGAAATTATTGTAAATTATATAACATACCTCTTTTTGTATCATATTTTAATCTCCTCTTAACTTTTCTTTCCTCCTCACTAAGAGAACTTAGTTCTTCATCATCGTCTAGGACTTTATCACCAAGCTGAAAGATTCAGTTTAATACAATTAAAATGAACAAAACTGTTTCATTTAAGTTCAGGGTTGAAAAAAAAATGTGAATTGATTACACAATTTAGCATAATAATGTTGATTACTGATACTTTAAATACTTAGTCATAATTTTTAAAAATGTAGCTAAATTGACAAAAATTGTACGAAATATCTTTAAAAAACTATTAGCCTATTACTGTGCGATTTTACAGAGGTCATTAAGTAGAAGAATGCATTGAGTTGATTCTGATGATACTAAATGTCTGACTTCAGAAATGCATTTGTATACAATGAATTTGATGGGAAAGCATTTAAAAAAATCTGGTATGGACCCCACACTACTTCCTTTTAAGTGTAAATTTCTTAGTAGTTGCCTTAAGTGTTAAAAAAAGTGCTTGGAGTGAGCAAGGCAACTATTCATATATTTACTCCCCTAATCTGCCACGAAACAATGCAAAAAATATTTTACCATGGTTAATTTTCTAAATATTGCTGATTTTAATATCATTCAGTGAATTTTTTGCAAAATATCACCAATAGCGCCAAGTTGAACCCAAATTCAAAAAACAATTTTTTTGCCAATTTTGTCGCCAACTTGGGGATATGTCGAAAAGTTGGCGTCAAACACTTGGCGACCAAAAGCTTGGCGACATATCGCCAAGTGGTGCCGCCAATTCATATCACTTGAGTCTGCATTGAAATTAACACTGATTTACCCCAAAAAAGGGATAAAACACCCCCTTGGGAACATTCGAATGCAACCACAAGGGTAGGTGCACATCTAAACCATTCTCATAGCCTACATACCAGGCTAGAAGCTTCTACGGCATATAGTTTTTGAGTTATGCGACACACATACATACGCACATACGTACATACAGACGTCACGAGAAAACTCGTCGTAATTAACTCGGGGTGGTTGAAAAGGATTTTTCGGCTGCTTATATTTTGGTAGGTACACATGCATGTGCTGACAGGTCGAAAAAACTACTGAACATTCATTCAGTGATGATCAAAATCAAAATTTAGACTCAAATTTGAGTGATTTTTTTCCGCGATCACAATACTTCCTTTACTACATAAAAGGAAGTTTAAAAAAAATATTATGAATCTTATTAAAAATATATCTTGGGTTTATTTCATGATGAAAATTTTTGTATTTTTATATGATACATATTTTCTGTATTATATTGATGTTTTTCCCCCTCAAATTTACATATTACACAAAAAGTTTTAAACCATCTTCAGAATAGCAATCATTGTATTTATATATGTAAGTATGTGCAATGATGAATACAGTTCATGCAAGTCAGCAGCTGAGCAGTATTAAAATGGGGATCTTTGTAGTTCCTTGCAGCTTGTGAAATTATAGGAATTCGTGTAGTTACCTGATTTTAACGGTAACGCTTAAAACTATTGAGCTTATATTTCATCCATTTTCAGACGAATATCGCTTACTTTATAATATTCTTTCAATCCATTTATGGTATATACTTGAGCCTTTTCACTTTCAATAACATAGGTTTCTTCATTTGCCTCTTTGAAAGAATCCATAAGTGGGAGCTCTAATTCAACAATGTAATTATATTTACAAATGAGTAAGAGTCTTTCATGTCCCTGAAATTTTAAGTGTGATGATGAAAATCATGAATGAAAATGAAAGAAAATACGTTTTAAAAATTAAAAACGTTTCATGTATAAAATTTATGCTTTCTAAAACATCTGACATCAGTCTTATAAATTAAAATCTGGAAAACAAGAAAAAAAAAAACATGCAACGAAAAAGTAACAATTGCATTTTTCCCCTTTAAACAAACCCAAGTTGATGATATTATTTGAACTCAATTTCTTTATCAGTTTTCTTTAGAAGCTATGTATTTTTGATTTTGATTATGAATTATTAACCTCTGATTTTCAGTTTTTGCGTTAAACTCTTTTTTTTTTTTTTACAGTTACAGGTATTGTTAGTCTTCCTTAATGTCAGCATATTAACATTTTCAATTTTTTTTTTCACATGTCTTTTATTTTCCAAAGAGCCTCTTCCCTCTTTCCCTTTCTAAAGATAATTTTAATACAGTCTACACACAGAGCTAACAAAAGCTAATCCATAAGCCATTATTTGTATTTGTATTGCTACTGTGTGCTTACACACTGATTAATAAAATGGATGGCTGCGATTTTTATAGATTTTTTTAACCACACATTTAGCAATTTAAGGCTTTTTTTTTCAATATAAAATCTTTGTTATTAATATTTAGTCTCTTTATTTTAGAACAAACACAAGTTGAATTTTCCCAATTTTACACAACACATCAATGTACAGGGCAGAATTTTTAGCTTTTTTACAATACTTTGTTTAAATAATAGGAACAGTTATAAAATGCACTATTTGGAGAGTTTTGGATTAATTAAATCCACACATTAAGTTTGCAAAGAATTTTATTTTTTATTTTAAAACCTTCTTTACAAAATCATATCAGAACTAAGATACTGTACAAAGTAAAACCTTTAAAATCAGAAACTTAATTATGTGAAACCAAAAGTAATATTTAATTTTGTTTTTGATAATAAATTTTACATAACTAGTAAAAGAAAAAACTGCAAAGATGAATTTTAGCTAATGATTGAGTATGAACAAAATGTAAAATATTTACTGGTTTGCTCACATGAAACATTTATTGATATTTATCATTTAGGTGAAAAAATAAACAAAACTGAATCAAAGTTAAGTTATAGGAAATTAAAAACTGCATGGTGCAATTTAAAGAATTAATGGATCTCTAAAATGAAGTTAAATGCAACATGATTCAAGCCAAGATTTTATTACATACCTTTAAAACTATGTAAAAATAAAATTATCTCTTTCAAAAAAAAAAAAAAAACATTTACTTACCATTAAATTATTTACCAAAACCATATCTTTGACTGGATGCCTATTGGTATAAAATCCCATAGGAATCAATTTATACCTTTCAATACTGCAAAAAAACAGCTTCTCATCATGGCCCTAAAATATAACAATTGTATATCTATCACAAACATATCAAGTTTTGCAAATAATGTTATAAAATGTATTACACAAACAACAATAATAATTAATAAGAAATTGAAAGATGCAGATTGATTGAAAATAAAATTAAGCTTTTAAATGAACATGAACTTTGGATGCAGCTATGTTAACAATTACTGACACATCTATGTAGCTAAAGTAAAGTTAGTTGGGGTTAAAGAAAACACGAAGTAGATAGAGACAAACTTCATTACCATATTGGTGGTAAAATCTGGAATAAAACTGTAGATTAGTAGTGACTAGGTAACATGTAGAAGAGATCTTGAGGGTTTCACACATTGTCAGACAATTGTGTAGTTGCCATTATTGTTTGAAGATGACACTATAAATAAAGTTGCTTTGTGAAGTTGAGAGATCTTACATTCTTCAGTCCAGTAGATCAATAAATGCAAAGTAACTTGTTTCAACTATTTTTACTTGTCAGGAAGGACTGGTAAAAACATTAACTTTAACCAACCTAGCTTTTTTTGATAAACAACTCATGCCATCATTTGGGCAATCGGGGGGGAGGGGAGGTCAAGGTTCCTTGCAAAACTGAAACATGTATTTGAAGGTTTTCCAGTTTTTTTTTTTGCATTGTTTTATTCTTTCTTTTATCATTTCATTTGCCAGCAACCAGTCATAGTCAAATTTTTTATACCTAGTTACTTTCAGGGAGAACAATATTCTACCTAAATTCATTCAAAGCAAAGGGAAAGATCTAAAGATGAAACACTAAAATGCTGTTTCACATTAACAACTGAGTCATATACAGTCTATGTAAACGCAGATAGCTGACCTAAGCATGTAGGATAACAAACAGCTGACCCACATTCAGACCAAAAGCATCTAAAACTAAAATAGCGGTTTAAAGATTAAAGAGACAGAATTAAATGAAATAAATAGAGCTCTTAAAAATAAAAGTGATCTTTGAGATGAACATGAGTTTAAGATACTGTCAGTTTTCAAACTCCAAGACTGGCAGTCACGAAAGCTTCCATTTGAAAAAGGAATGATAGGTAAGGAGACACACTTGCCGGTGCTTTCAGGAGACACACTTGCCGGTGCTTTCAGTTTTTATACGATTCTTACTTCCTGGTTGAATGCTACTTTGCCAGGCTCGTCATTTAGGTGGCGCAGAGGGATCAATTGCCCCCCCCCCTAATTTGAGAAATCAATGCATTTACATATAAGTGGATGTGGTTTTTGTTGTTTTCTGGTAAACTGCATTGTGTTTTTACCCTTTACCATTTCCCCCTCTATTTTAGAAAAATCAGAAGAGACCTCACCTCAAGCATGCGCAAATGCGAAGAAGCTCGTACGATAAAAAATTAGTATTACCATGAAAATACTTACTAATACGTAGGTTAAATACATACAACCTGTACAAATACAGATAGCTGAACAGTAAAATGCCAAAGTACCTCAAACTAAAATAGAGATCTAAAGCAACAATTATCCCTTTTAGAACAATTTACTCCTTATTTACACAAAATTCTAAATAATCATCTTGATTAACTTTTATTGACACTCGTTTGGCGTTTTATTTATTTATTCTTTTTTTTTTTTTTTTTTTAAGTTTAAAGCAGTATAATACTTTTAACTCTTTATTTACTAACTTTTTAAAAAGTTTATTTATCTGGGCTACTCTATCCCTCAAAACTTCCAAAAAGAAATCAGCTTGTGTCGTTATTCAACGACCGAGCAAGCTAAGAACTGGACTTTATAAGTTTAAAAAAATTTAACCCTGGGGCGGATACAGAAATAGTTTATAGGAAGGGCACTGAATAATAATGAGTGCCCCCCACCCCAACAAACACTCAATTTTTATTTAAAAAAGGTCTCATAAAGTTTCCCTACAATGTTTTTAAAGATCCTTTAAAACATATCAATATGCTTTAGACCAAAAAATAAATAAATAAATAAAAAATCTGATGCTGTTTTGTCAGGCACAAGTACCACAAGAAAACTAAAAGAATTGGCAAATAATATCAGCCAAAAAAGAAGCTACAAAAGGTATCCTTCATTTTCCTCTATTATACAGTAAATTTGAGCTTAAAATAAGGAGAAAACCGGGAATATTTATCAGTATATTTCGTATGATTGGATAGCAATTTTCAAAGGTCCCATAAAAAGGAACTCTACAGTTGGTGCAAACCTAACCTGACAGCCTCAACTGCTGTGATTAGGATCTGCCTAGCCTTCACAATGCTGCTAGGTAAGTTTGCTCCAACTATAGTTACTATCTTTTACAAAACAGTACTTAACATAATGAAAGAAAAATCCTGTACAATATTTTTTCCAGAGCAAATCAATAATTTTTAATGTGAGATACAACTGTGACATACTTGCCTGAGTGACCAGAATTTTTGATCTCTTACTGATTTTCATACACACTATGTAATCTGAATGCAATTTAACAACAAATTTCAAACATAATTCGCTTTTTCCTTCAACTAAACTAAGCCATCGAATTGAACCATCCGAAAATCCAACTATAATAGAAGAGCAAGTGTCATCTATCTAACAAAGGGAAAAAGTATATTGTTAGGTTTCTGAATTGAAAATTAAACTATTTATAGTATTTTCAAAGTCAAAAACTTAAACTCATTTCTGACAATTTTTTTAGTGGCCAGAAGATAACTCAATATTAGAGTGATATGGGAAAAAAGAAAAAAAAACATTTTTTAGTCAAACAGAAAGTTAATTCCTAGAACTATTGTTAGACTAACATTATTGTGGATCTTTTAACGTCAACAAAAATCTGTTTTAAAAGCCAGGAAAAATAGTTTAAAAACGCATTTCTCCTCAACATTAACGGATTTGAGAAATCTACAGTATTTAGCTTAAATGGCACATTTGGAGACCTTATTAAACATTATGAGCTTAACCGTTAAAATAGGAAGGGAAGTGCACAAAAGTCGGGCACTCAACTTATTTTATTTCAACAACTTTGTTAATATTTAAAATAAAATAGTTTGTATAGTCATAAATAATCTTTCATCGAGATTCTCAAGGTTGCCGCATGTAAAAGAATTTGCAAATTGTATTTTGGAATTCAGTAAAAATTGGGGAAATTGTTATTTTTAAAAAAGTGCTCCTAATACAGACCCCTCCAGTTTTTGAAAAACATTTTGCCAATACTGTAAAAAAAAAGCATAACTAAATTATGTCAAGTATTTGTTTATTTAAATACATTAAAGAACTAGAAAACAAAAATATGCTGAGGAATTTTAATTTAGTTATGATCAAGGGCTGTCCACCCCTGCTGTATTATTTTTAACTTTTGAAAATTGTACAGAGCACAAATAGAAACTGTTATTTATTTTAATTATACTTTCAGTTTAATTATAAAACCACTTAAATAGCATATTTCATGAAACTTAGCATTAAATACTATTATATTCTCAATATCAAATCATTGCTTACTTCCTGATCCACCCAAATGACAGATGTTGAAGCCACAGAAAAATTACAACAGCCAAAAACATCCTTTTTGATGCAGTCATACACTATCACAATGCCTATAAATGCAATTTAAAATAACATAAATTACGTTAAATTAAACACATTTCAAAGAAATAAATTATTCATTCTGAACATTAACATGCTATTCTTTTAACTTTAAACATTTTTGATAGAATTAACATCTGCTATACTGCAACCTACTGTTTTAAATAATATGCTGAATATTGGCTCATCAAAAAAATGTATTTAAAGTGCATAAAGTAAGTTTTAAAACAGTTCTCGCAATCTATAATGAAAGGCTAAACTTAGAACAACTTTGGAAAAATTATAATTGAAAGATAAGAGCCATAAATTTCAGAAAAAAGATTATATTCAGAATTTTGAAGAAATGCGGGACACAGTAATTCGAGAAATATAAGAACATTTTTACGAAACGGCATATGGAGATGCAAGCACATAGGTTATGCATTTTATTTTTAAGAGTGATTTTTCTTCAAATATTTTGATGTCATGCAGGGATATTTCACTGAATTTTTAAGAATTTAACAGCTTAAAAAATTCATTTTTTTAAAAAATCAAATAGGCCTTTTACAGATAGCCCTTTTATGCAAGAAGTTAAACTGACACTGATTAGGCATATCAAGCAAATTTATGATGAATAGTATATGCAATTGCTAAGCTTTTCAACAAAATAACTCTTTAAATATGATGCAAACAGTGTGCAGAAATTTTAGGCAAAAAATTGAAACTTGAAAATTTTTCTGCAGGTGCTGTGTTACAATAAAAATACACTCATCAGTAAAACAAAAAATTTACAAATTCATATCCATGCAAATTACTAAAAATGAAAAAAACCTTTAGAAGATGCAGCAGCAATCAGTGGATAAATAGGACAGATTGCAATGTCCATGAAGGTATCACAGCCAAGAAGAAAATGAGAATAAGATAAAGAAAAATCATCCTCAATGTTAAGCTTCCATAAGCATCCATTCAGATCCTAAAGTTTGAAGCAAAAAACAAGAAAACTGTTAAGAGTTAAGCTAAATAAAAGCAATATTTTAAACTTAAAATTTACAGTTAAGATTTTTATGTTTTTACAATAAACCTTCAAATCACTAAGCAAACTTCAAAAAATATATATACAGTCGTGCCTGTTAATAATGAAGCTGAAAATAGTAAATTTATGGATATAACATATTGACTTTAATTCCTTTTCCCCTGTTATTGCATATTATTCAACTTTTTAAAACCAAATTACTGCTATAGAAAATTTTTATTTGGGTTCTTGGACTACCCGATTAGTGGGCGTGGCTGTATTTTAACTTTTTCATAAATGTTCATATAAATTAAACTTCTCATGAACTACAGGTTTTAAACTAGAAAACTACTTTCTAAAACATCCATGTCTGAAATACTACAAAAAAGTTAAACAATTTTGCTCAAGAATCATTTTATGAAAGAAAAATTTATGCGTTATCTCTCCAAATGCAGCATTTTCTGTGTTTTAGGGATTAAAATTCAGAATTGCATTCCCACTGACAAATTTTCAACTTCTATCCTTAAGAAATGTTCATATTGCAAGACTTCTGTTAGCAGAAAATAGTACCGAGTAAAAGTTCCTTTTAACTAAGATTCATAAATAACATAAATGAAGAAAAATAATTATAAGAAAAAGAACAAGAAATAATAATTTGATAAGAAACAAATAATAAAAAGATTTTTAATGCATTTAAAAAAAAAGTAAAGACATTGACATACAGGAAAACTTTGCTTATCCAGATCTCCAGCAAATCTGGATGAAGTTACCCAGACAAATCAGATGATATGGATTTTCAATTATTCGATTTTCCTTTGGTCCCAGCTAGTCCACATAAACAAGGTAATACTGTACTATCAGAGTACCAGTATTTTGCTCATATGAAAATGTGAAATTAAACAATGTGATACATAGATTGGAAAATAATTGTACACACAGAAAGGGGAAAAAACTTAGGAGCATTGAGTGAAATTTTACAATGCATCCAGTTTTCAAATTGAGGAACAGTGTTGTCCTCAGGGTAAGAATTAGAAAGAGTAAGCCATTTCTTGTTCCAAGAAAGTGTTTAAGATCTATCCAAAATAAGATTATTTCCTTTTCAACTTCTGGCTTATTTATGGTCCCATAGAGACAATATTACATTCTTGTTCAGCTGAATATTATAATAATGGATAACCATATGCATGTGTATTCAACTTTTAATACACTTCCAGATTTTTTTCCCTTTTAAATTGTATATCAGAGAGTTTACTCTTTTAATTAAGGATGGAGATACCTATTAAAATAATCAATAACAAGAAAACTTATCATACTTTTCATGCACTTTTTTTTAATATTAGGGAACATTTTACTCAATTTTTAACTGAAAAAAAATAATAATTTTATAGTTCAGGTTTTACTTATAATTAGAGTTGCAAAAAAAAGTTTGATCAACATAACATTTCAATGTTTATCTGTTTAGATTTACTGCTGTCATAAAAAATAAGGTAATTTAACGTATATCGCACATATAATTGGATTTTCCGCAATAAAGAATGCATCTTTTCAATATCATGGACAGTTCAATGCTCCTTAGATTCTTTTATTTCTATTAAAACTTTGTTTAATTCAATCACAATAATTATTATCTCATTACTTCATGTTTTAATTGCAAAAAGGTTTTCTTCAAAAATAGTTGAAATTAATTTCAAATAAATTACGTCAGATGTATAATAATACCTGCAGTAAAAGTTTTTTCTCACTAGCATCCTTATAGACAATAGCAAATGTGAAATCTGACTTAACAGAGACTTCAACTTCTTTTAAAGGTGTTATGAAAATAAATTCACGGTCTTTTGGTAGGTAGCTATTGTCTTCTGAAGTTTCAGTCGCTGTAAACTCTTCTATGATTGCTTGTTGGGACCAAAACTAAAATAAAAAAAAAAAAAGATTTGAATTTTATAAGCTGTATAATGAAAAGGAAAAACTTTTGTTAAGAATTTAAATCGGCTATTTAATATGATTCGTCAAACTATGATCAGTGATTTAATATTTAACATGATTTAGGATTAAAAAAGAACATACTTTAACTTTGCCATCAGATCCAAGTGTCAGAAAATATTCTTCAAAAGGAACAATGCAGGAAATACGACCACTGTGACAAGGCTGATTTTCTCTAATTAATAATTTTGTAGGTTGGTAACTTTCATGAACTGCCCTCCATACTAAAATATATCCATGACCAGTAGAAGACAAATACTGAAATGAGTTTAAAATTAATTTTATCATTTCAAGAAAATATAAATAAAACACTATTGACTTTCTTTTTTTATAATAATCAAAGATAAAAAATCTTATTCATGTTCTCAATGCCTTAATATACAATGCTACTTAAGATTTGTATTAATACAAGGAAATGCACCCTGCACCCCTTCAATATATATATATATATATATATATATATATATATATATATATACATATATATACTAGCAGTACCCGCACGGCGATGCCCGTGCAAAAAATGTAAAGAAAGTCAATTGAATAAATTTAAATTCGCTCCACTCTCTTAAGTAAAATTATTATATTCTTTAATTCAAATGTGCACCACAACCTTTTAAAATATATTGATGACACTTTTAATGCCATTTCAGTTTGTAGTGTTCAATGCAAGGATTATTTTAATTTTAAAGACTTTTTTTCTTCTTTTTGTGTGTGTGTGACGAACTTATTTATTTTTAGCGAAATTTTTACGTTTCAATGGAACTTTTGACACAACTGTAGAGCCAAGATTTTCGAAAACTCTCAACGACCACAGCAATATTGCCCTTGAAATTTAATATAATTCACCGATTTAACCGTAATTTCAATGTAAAATTGGTCGCCAAATCTAAATTTATTAACATAGGGAACCGATTGTATCAGGTAGATCAGCCACAACCATTCTTCCATGATTTTAATGTGAACATTAAAAGGAAAGAAATATAATGTCTTTCGTACCATGTCTTTGAAGTGATTACAATCTAACAGTGACCCTCAAATAATCAAGATTTCACTGGCCGGGAAGTTTGGAAAATGTCCGGATTGTTGCCAAAATTTACGACGCCAAATACGAAAAGTAACTGAACAGCGGTGTTACAGAAAATGTCAGAATGGAACTATTATTATTAAAAATTTAGTGATGGCGGCATTAAATACATGTTTTAAACATGCAATAAAATACTCTTTAGACTGCAGACAACTACTGTTCCTTCCCAGACCGTTTTCTTTTTCTTTGATTTGGAGAAAGTAGTGTTTCACTGGATGGGAGGTTTGGTAAATTTCCTGATTGTCGCCAAACTTTACGAGGCCAAATGCGAAGAGGAACTGAATAGCCATCCCTAAATTTTTAACAATAATAGTTCCATTGTAACATTTTCGGTAACACCGAATTTTGAGGAAGTCAACTTAATAAATTTAAATTCACTTTAACCTCCTCTGAAGAAAAATTATTATATCCTTTAGTTCAAATGCGCTCCACAACCTTTTAAATTCCACTTAAAGTCATGTTAAAGTTTAAATAAATTTGCCAACTAAATATAAGAGACAGAAAGTTAAGTAACAGGAGATATTAATTAATCAAATTGAATAAATTTTTAAGGCTTAAATCTATACGCAAATTTAAACCACGAAGTAACTTCAGGGACAAAAGAGCAGCTGATCAGGAAAATGGCTCTAGTGTTTCAGTTCTGCGTACAGAGTTAGGCCTTGAAAATTGATTAAATTTGATTAATTAATATCTCCTGTCCTAATTAACAGACAGAACCGTGCTAAAACTTTTCTTTTTCAGAAAAAAATAAACCCCTTTCCAACGATATATAATGTTTTGGGGTGTGGGAAGGTTTTCCCAATAACTAATTCGAAATTAAAAATTTGGCCTTCGAGGTGCACGAGGACGAGGTACGTTCGAATTTTTGAGCCAAGTTTCAGGTCTGTAGGTGATGCTGTGGGGACTTCTGGCCAGCGGTTACAAAGGAACAAACACCGTCATCTTTATATATATATATATATATATATATATATATATATATATATATATATATATATATATATATATATATATATATATATATATTATTTATTTATTTCAAGTTTCTACTTCAGATAAGATGAAAAGTCAACATACAGTTATCTTTCACTTATATCTTCAGTGAAAAGGACCAACCAAAAAAAAAAGGCGCATAATAAGTAATAGACCCACAAAAATAAAATTTTATTTTATTTTTGAAAAAAAAAAGAAAAAAAAAACATTAAGGACAAAAAAATAACTTACAAGTTTTGTTTAGCCAAACATAACTGCATGGGTTACAACTACAGTACTGATAAAGAGATCGCCTAGTAAATATACCTCTCATAAAAATACAGCATTGCCAATTTACCTACAGAATTTATTCAGTGTTTTCCCCTCTAGGAAGAGAGGTGTTATATTTTGCGAGCTAAAAATATTATTGGGACCTGTTTGATGCTTCTTGCATTTACTTATTATGTAAGCCAATGCACTCTATTTCAGTCTTTTATCTGCACAAAAGAGGAAGGGAATACCTGAGATAAAAGTTTTAAATTCAAACATTTTTAGTACAAAATAAAACAAGCGTACAACAATCATAATACTACTTCTTACCAAAAGTTTTGATATTGCAACAGTGCAGTAAAAATCAGTTCTTTCTTGAGATTTCTTAGCATAAACCTCTATTTCAGTAATTTTTTTGCTCATATTTCTTTTTGAAGTAGTGTGCCAAAACCTAAATTGATAAAGTGTAAAATATTAACCTTTAAATCTACCCTATAGCACTTTGTTGTTTTTTACATTCATCAATGTCTATATATATACACTTTTTAAAAATACTCTCTGAATATTAATGAGAAAAGAAGGTTTTTTTTTTTTTTTTTTTTTTTTTTTTTAAGTCCTTTTCTCTCAGTGGTAGGTTCTTGACTTAAAATTTCTTACAAAGATAACAGATCTATTTTCTTTTTTGAATCAATGGAAACTACATTGCAACAAATTTGTCCAAAAAATTAACCTTTTGTCAACAAACATTAACAACAAAGTTACTCTGATGTCAGATATTAAAAATGAAATCCCTGACCTACGATAATCTTTTACTAATAATCCAGTTCATAAAGTTTTTAGAACTTAGGCCTTTTTTTGTTGTTATACTTTACCAATTTAGTAAAGATTAAATGACTGACACTAAAAGATTTCCTGAAAATAAAATTAATACTATTTCCAAAAGAAAAATAAAAGTTTACTAGCTACTACATGAAAAATTTGGATGTAGTCTATCCTGATCAAATATACATAAATTTCCTTAAAAATTTTGTTACATTGTGAGTCATATCTTGTAGTACCATTCTTACAGTGGCGGCTCGTGCCTTAATTTAGTGGGTGGGCAATTATACGTTTCCCCAGTAATGCTTACAAAGATAAAATGAAGGAAACAACTGTTAGTAAACTAATGCTGAGTGGCGTAAAATAATATTTAATTCAATGAATACAAACTTGCATTGCAAAATTATCTCATTTGATTTGATACATATAATAGGTTTTATATTTTAAATGCTACACCAGCCTTAAGCGATCAATGTAATAATAATAACAATATTTTGCACAGACGACCGACTTTCTATGCATCACTCCTGTTAAGCTAGTTCTATTTTGCCATTTTCGGACACTGAAAATGTTAATCACATCAGAAGTGTCACGCCTCAAGGCGGCGCAGCTACTCAAACAGAAAAAGAGCATTTATGCTTAAAAACACCCCCTCTCTTCCCCTAAATTTTTCGGCCGTCTGCACCATAACTTTCTGAAAGCCTTTATCAAATTAAGGAGCGCATAAGGCAAATGACTAGATATGAGTACGCTTAGAGGGTTTTTTTCTTTTTTAATTTGGATACAAATGTTGCATTTTGTTCATGGAAAAACAAATCCTAACGGTGTTAGAACTTAAAAATGTCACTTTTATAGCTATGGTATTTTCATAAACTTTCAATTTTAATGTATGTATATTCTTCTTAAATAAACTGGAATACACTTGTTTGACCAGTTATGGTCTCACGCTCTTACCTATGGTCGTACTCAAACTAGTACGACCATAGGTAAGAGCTAATCGAATTATTTTCAGGAAATACACGAAGAGTACATAACAATATTAAAACTCTTGGATTTTTTTACAATATAATCAAATTTAAAGGATCTTGACTCACCGATTCAAATAACATTAAAATTAAAACATGGATTACTGACAAGTCAGGTTTGAAACATTTGTCTGAACAACTACAAAAAATTAGTAAATAAAACAAATAAATAGAACATCTCTACTGATGCATTTTTTATTCATCGACTATCAAATTTAGCATAGGTTTTGTTATTAATCCTAAATATTAACTTAGAGTAAGCATGGATAAAAAAATTACAGTCATATAAGCCTATAACTAAAGAACTGATTCTTAGTTGACTCACAATATAGCTTGAAAGGATTTTAAATGTTTTGATTAATGGTGAAAATATTTCTATGTGACAGAAAAGAAAAACTAAGGGATGAGAACGTAACAATAAAACTGTGATTCGATGAAAAACAACAACATCACGTTCTTAAAAAGGAAACGTTTCAAAAACTTAAATGCAACACACAAAAATTTCGAGAATAATAATCTTTAGTTCCAAAACGCAAATTAATAAATAATGCATGCATTGTATTACAAATAGGTGGGGGGGTAATTAACTGGTAATCTCTATGCCTGTTGGAAAAAGGTGTTGAGAATGGAAAAAAGAAAGACCAAAAGAAAAAGAGGAAATGTTATAAAAATCAATCAAAAAAAGAAAAAACGAGGATTGTGGAATGGAAATAGGCGAGAGTTTTCTCCCTAACACAGGAGCCAGACCGGCCAGACATTCTCTGCCCGTGTACAGTTAACGAAACACTTCCCTCTCCACCGCTATGGTTGGGGACAAAGGGAAATTTTGGGCACCAAGAGAAAGTGCCCTCTGGTCGGCTGTTACAAGGGGGTGTCATCGCTTACCGCTCTTCTTAATCCAACCACTGCGATTGGCTGAAAGCGGAGGTGTGCCTTGGCAGCCGTGGGGCTTGTGGTGATCTGGCCCCCGAACGAACCCCGAACTCGTTCTCAAAGCTCTCTTTTTTCCCCCTCTCTTTCTTCGCGGCGGTCCCGGCGAAACGCTGAAATCGATGGAACTTGAAAATTTTCTTGTGCTGTATTTGCGATGTGCAAGGGGTTGGAGGGCTGAAGGTTGAAAATATGTTTTGTGCCCTATGTTTTTTTTTTTGTTTTTGTTTTTGAACTGAAATACAAAACGATGTGTTACATTGTGTATTTTTTTTCTTGCAATTTTTCTGGGTGGGCCCGGCCCACCCGGCCCATAGTGAGGAGCCGCCCCTGCATTCCTACAATAATATTTTCTGCATTATTCGATAATATGTTATCTGTATTAAAAATAATGAGTACCTAGATAACTAGACCTGAAAAAAAAAAAACTGTTTGCCATATGGGACAGGGGGAAATAGCTAAAGTGAAAAAAATGAACCATCAATAGAGGGATATTCAGTGCTAGTTAAGGGGAAATGTCTGGGAGGGGGTCAACTCTCAAAATAGTTCACTTTTTACAGCTAAATAATGTCAATTGGTTTCAAACCACTCTTTCTATTGGTGAGTTAACTCAAATCCCCAAGTCCCCCCCCCCCCAAACATTTTTTTTTTCTTTCTACAGCACTAGGGATATTCTACCTAAAAAATTTAAACCCTACTTAAAGGGAGATATTAAATTAAAATCCGAACTCTATTTCGATTCTTGCAAATACTACCTACATTAAGCACTCACATTTTCAAAAATTTACCTCTGAATTCTCATTTTTAACTGTTTTCATAAAGAAAAGTATAAAAAAAATTTTAAAACAAGAAAATAACATGTGGAGTGAAGATAAATAAAATTAAACCTAAAATTATTTAATAAGCTCAAGAGCAGTAGCTGGTCATCAATATATAATAATAATTAACACGTAAAATATTTTTAACCATACAATCTATTTTATTTACTAATCTTAATTATTGAAATTAACAAAAGCCAAAGAAATAATATTAATGAGAGTTAAACCTGAACAAGAATGCATAAATGAATGAATATTGAATACTAACTTAACATAATGTTTTCCGGAAGTAACAAAAATATCAGGATCAAATTTTGAAAAGCTTAAATCATATGCAGGCACACTCTGTTCTCTTGCATCGTAAAGCATTACCTCTTCAGCCCAAAGCCAAATGATAACTTTATTTTCTGGATGCGAGCTTAAAGTCACCAAAAGCTCTCCATTTGAACTGAAAGATAACAAGTGTTACTAATACATTTACTTCATTAAAATATTTCAATGAAATCTTACAGGTTGTCCATTCAAAAAAAAAGAGAGAGAGAGAGAGAGAAAGATTACATCAACAGAAACTAAATAGTTTTGCTTAACGTTACACTCAGAATTAAACAGATCTTAACATTAAGGTACAAATAATGGAGCTGGACTACGTATACAGGAAAAATATTTTTCTATTCTTATCCCTTCAATAACTTTTTTCTCTCAATTTATCTTTTATCCAAGAAATTGTACACAGCAAACTAAAATTTCTTACAACTGATTTATTAATTCGACGAGTTAATAACAGTAATATCATTGTTGTACACATTCAGTGCGGATGCAGGGGAACAAAGCAGGCCTTTGCCTCCCTTGCAGCACTTTCTGTTGATGTCAAATTCCTCTTATATCTGTGGCTTTTTTCCTTTGAAACTCGATATAAAATGTTGACAAGAAGTTCTGTCAAGAACTAAATGAGCCTACTTTCCCGTACATCGACATCGGCATTGTAGCATCTGATCAATATTCTCTTGATTATCTGAAACTAAAAATTATGTCAAACATATCTTTATAGCACTTAAAGCTGATTTCTGAAAGCAAAATATACCCCTCTCATCAGATAAAATAGACACGTAAAAAGTAAATAAACGAGTCAATAAAGTTTTGTCGCACCTTTTAAAGAATGTAACTGTTATAGTTCTTCCGTAGAAAAATTCCACAATTGTTTTCAAAAGAAAACAAAATAAATAAATAAAATAAAAGTACAAAGAACTTCAAAACACATTTTATCAAAGAAAGAAAAAAAACTTGTTCGTTAATAAAATGTCTTGAATTTCATTTTTAATCCGTTGCCGGTTGTTAAATATAAATAAGGAATAAAATGCTCTCGTGAATGAAAAATTTTTGTTAACAAAAAAAAAATCGTCTGATAAAAAAAAATAATAATAATAAATTAAACAAACAAATAAATAAATAAACAAAAAATCGTCTGCCCAGTCAGTCATTTTTTCTGAGCCTGCATTTCCGCCATGTTTGCGGAGTCGTAGTCGGAATCAGAGTCCTCACAGAAGATTATTCAGAAAAGTACTTTACAATACATTATTTATCAAAACCATTTTCTTACAAAGTTAGTTTGAAGGAAATCCGCCTTAAAGTTCAGAATCAACATTCAATTTAAATTTCTCCGTAGGCGCTCATGTTAAAATTTTTTCTGAACGGTTCATCATTGAACGAAAAATGGTTCAAATTGAAAAGTGAAATATAGGAATGAGCCTCTCCGAGATCTTTCGAACAAAAAAAAGTTTATTCAATTCGGACGGTTCACTTAAAAGTTATTATGTGGGGAAAGGTTGTTTGAACGGTTCAATGTTGAACAAAAAAAATGTTCAAATTGAAAATTTAAATACGGTAATGAAGCATCCTTGCCGAGACCTTTTGAACAAAAAAAAGTTTGTTTAAATCGGACTGTTCATTCAAAAGTTATTAGGTGTGAGAGCTTGTTTGAACGGTTCAATGTTGAACGAAAAATTGTTCAAATCGGAAATTTAAAAACGGGGATGAAGTATCCTTGCCGAGATCTTTCGAACAAAAAAAAGTTTGTTTAAATCGGACGGTTCACTCAAAAGTTATTAGGGGTGAGAGCTTGTTTGAACGGTTCAATGTTGAACGAAAAATTGTTCAAATCGAAAATGTAGATACGGGAATGAAGTACCCTTGAAAAGATCTTTCGAACAAAAAAAAGTTTGTTCAAATCGGACTGTTAACTAAAAAGTTAATATCGCGGGCCAGGTTGTTTGAACGGTTTAAAGTTGCACCAAAAATTGTTCAAATCGAAAAATCAAATATGGGAATGAGCTGTACTCGCCGAGATCTTTCCAACAAAAAAAAGTTTGTCCAAATCGGAATGTTCATTCAAAAGTTATTGGGGGGGGACAGACAGACCGACAGACACACAAATTCCCCATCTCAATACCCTACTTTCAAATTTTTAATTTTTCGATATTTATTTCATTTTTTTGTTTCTTTTTGACTTTTTTTTACTTGGCGATATTTTTTTACTTGGCGATATTTTTTTGGACTTGGCGATATTTTTTGGACTTGGCGACATTTTTTAGATGCATTAAGCCAATTTAAATGCTTTTTTCGTCTCTTTTATTTTTAACGGGAAAGTAGGCTAAAAAAAAGATGGTAAGAGCTGCAGTTTTAAGATTTGCCCCGCCTCAGAAAAATTATTGATCCACCACTACCTACATTAATTAATAGTATTCGTAAAAAAAAAACCTGAAGTTTTTTAATACGAAAACGGAAGAGGGCATTTTTTAAACTAAGATCCCCAACACTAAAATCAACATAATTTTATGAAGGTACTGTCGGCCCTGCTTAAACGAGAACCGTCGGTTCCAAGAAATATTATTCTATTAAGAGGGGTATTTGTTCAAGAGGGGATCTTTGACATTGGATCTAGGGCATCAGTTCCAGGGATATTTTATTCATAAAAGCGGGGTATTCGTTTATCCGTTACTTGATTAAGAGGGGCTGACAGTATACGTAAATTAATTGCTTTTGACAAGCATATGAAACATATTTCTTATATTCAAAATATAAGAAATGATTATTCATATAGATATAATATAAGAAAACATATGTTAATCATTAAATTAACATATGTTTCATGAGTTAAAATACTGCAGAAATGTTTATTAAAGTAACAATGAAGGCAATAACAGAAGTCTCAATTCCACAGAAAACTAACTTTAGTATGAAATGAAAGGTAGCAAGGAAAAAAAGAGAAGTTTACGGTTTTAAATTTTAATTATTAGAATATTTGACATTTTACATTTACAGGAACTAAAAGACAATAAGTTCCAACAGCTGTTTTTATCATATTTTACTAGTTTAATTTAAAATGCAAAACGTGGAAATGCGCTCGACTAAGTTCCTGAGGCATGTTTCCGATTTTCAATGTGTAGAGGAGCTAAAAAGTATATTTTAAATAGAGAATTGGCAAAAAAAAGGAGAAAATATAAACCAACTAAAAGGAAAAATGGAATTCAAAACATGTTAAAAACAGAAGCTTCCTTACGGGCATACAGTAAAATAAAAATAAAAGTAAGAGTAACCCCAATGCAGGCTAGTCATTTAGGGGGGTTGGGGGTCAATTGCACCCCCCCCCTTGAGAAACCAATGTATTTACATAAAGTGGGCAAGGGTTTTTTTTTTTTTTTTTTGTCTTCCTTTGAAATTGCATTGTGTTTGCACCCTTTGATCCCCCTTGGAAAAACTTGAAATGACAGGCTTGCTCCATTGGGAAAAAATAGCAAAAGATTTTTCTGTCATTCCCCCAGCTCTCTTCTGTTCTTGCTTCTTAAAAAAAATCAATGTAAACTATAATCTTTTCGAACATATATGCGATAACTTACTGATATTTCATGGCACGACATGGAAGTTTAGAAGTATCATGCTTTAAAATGCTTTCTTTTTTTAACTCAGGATATGAAAACACTTGTACAAAAAATTTTGAATCCCATTCTGAAGCAGCAAAATATTTTAATGAAGGATGCACCTAAAAATAACGGAACAGTATAATTATCATGACAAGTCAATTGTACTTTATTTTAATAAAGTAATTAGAATAAAACTTTTTATCAATTTTAACAAAGTGAAAATTTAGAACAAACTTACAGTGACAGAGAGAAATCCAATTCCTTTCTCGGATGGAAGAAAACTCTCCTCTGAGGTTTCAATATTATAAAAATTCAAGAAATTTCCTGCAACTACTATTATTGTCTCATCATTTATGAAGGCAATATTAGGACCCAATTGATGCTGATATCCAAAAGAATACCTATAATTGTTTTTAAGGAAAATAATGCACTTCATCAAGAAAAATATCTCAGCTAATAAAAATATATCAGATGAAACAGCTTTTTAATCATCATCATTCATTTCTAACAAAAAACAATCAAAACCTTTGAAAAATTTAATGGACAAATCTTTGAACATATTGGAACCTTCTACACATAAATGTGGATGGAAAACGAGAAAAAATGTTATTGAAAACTGAAATTTACCTGGATCACCATTCCTTTTTTTTTTTTTTTTTCTTTTATTCATGTATTTATTTTTCTGAATTTTTAATCAATATTGTAAGCTTAAAATTAATTTTCTAAAATTAAAAATTAAGGTGTGTATGCAAAAGAAATTATAGCAGAGTAAAAATGAAAATTAGTATTGTACAACGAACATGGTGGGACAAAGATCTCAGAAAATGTTAAACACGTATAACTCTAGTAATAATAATTTATTTTAATTATTTTTTGAAACATATTAAAAAATTTCATTTATTTTACAGAAATTAAGGATTGGAAATGCGTAAAATATGACATTACTGTAAAATTCTGAAAATACCCCCCCCCCCCTATTTTTAAAACTAAACTGTCAAATTTCAGATGGGGGGGGGGGTTATAATCGAGATTTTTATACAGTATATTCAGGGTAAAAGAGTAATTTCACTTCTGGAAAGAAAGGGGAGAGGGGGTTATAATCAATAGGGGGGTTACTTTCGGGATTTTACGGTAGTTGAATATCCACTATTTTGCTCGATATAGAGATTGGCTTGTTTTAGAGTATTTTCTATTACACCTGGTTAATGTTTCTGATTACAGGCTCTGCATTTTGACTTAAATTCTCTGTTTTAGCTGTCTAATAATTTCTGTAAAAGTAAATAATACAAAGTTAAAAATCACAAATGAGCAGGAACACTGCAGACACATGTTTCGGCGTTACAAGGAATGCCTTTTTCATTCCAAAAAATGTGATGTTATTGATGTAAAGTTAACCGACAAACAGTTAATTTTACCACCAGTTTTTTCAGTTAGTTTTACCAGCATAAGTTCACATCTTTTACAATGAAAAGGGGGTTCCTTCTAATGACCAAAACTTGTGTGTGCAGTGTTCCTGCTCATTTGCGCTTTGTGACATTGTATTTTTTTGCTTTTATTCTTAAGAACAAAGGTATTTACTTCTTTCTTGTTTCTAATAATTTCTGGTTTTTAAAAATACTTTGTCTTTTAAATATCCCCAGAAAAAATAGTAGGTGCAGTGGAGGCTAATTTTGAAGTAGAATGCTGATAATAACTTGGTTTCGTCTAAACGCTTGATTTTTATCAAGAATAGAAAAAGTAGATAATTTTAACACATTACAGTGTACTCTTTGATTCTATTACAAATTTCCACTAGTTCAATTGAAGGGTTCGGGCGTAAATAGTGGCGTCTGACAAAATTGTAAAACTCGAATCATTTGGTGAAAACAATGGTATGTGGGCATATGAACAGAAATATTATAGGGTTTACGGATAAATACATCCCTTAATAAAGTACTTACACACACGAACTTTGTTTCTAAAATCAAAATACTTCCGGCACTAATTTTTCGAAATTTTCACAAGCCATACCTTTGATTTAAAAAATGCAGTTACCACTATTTACACCAGAGCCCTTCAATTAATACCTGCAAAAAGGAAAATCTAATTTCAGGGGGACCCCAATTTTATGTTTTCAGTCAGGTTAGTGATAAAAAAACATGAAATCTGGGAAAGGGAGAATAATCAAATTATACTGCTTAAAAATTGACTTATTTAATGAATTAGAGGGGAAAATGCGCACAATCTCTCGTTTATTTTTTAAAATACAATTTCATTTAACATTTTCCATACAAATTTGGCAAATTTGCTTTTTAGTCAGCATTTGTAAAAAAAAAAAGTTTCAGAGTTTTTATGCTTTGAATCACTTGATCAGTTGTAGGGACACTTTCCATTACTTTTCTTTATCTGCATTGTTTCATTATCATCAGAAACAGGTATTGAATCCGATATGGAGAGACGTGATGACACTGTATATTTTCTATAAACAGTGCCATCACGTCTTTCCATATAAAGAAGTTCTACGAGTTTAGCATTGGTAGGATGGTAGGTCTTCTTTTGCCCACTTTGTACCTTTCACCTACGTGAATAACATCATTTAAATATGGCAGCCTCAACCTATAAGTCCCAGCTAGTAAAAGGTAAAACTAGGATAGTATTCATAAGTACAATTATACAAAATACACATTAGTTTTAACAGTTTTAATTTCATTTTTAGTTCAAAATGTGTGAGAATAACATAAGCACTACAAATAAAATGAGAGAACAAATAAAATGCACATAAACTTGCTTCCACTCCCAACCAGAAACATTACATTCTAAGAGCGAAAAGTTAAATAAATTATTTTTCTCGGATTCATTATAAAGAAATATGTTTTCACATGAAAGTTTAAAGAAGGAATGCAGAATTCTGTCAAAGCCAACAGATATTTTCCCAGACAGGCACTGCCCCCCCCCCCCCTCTTTTCAGGCTATTGCCTTGAGCTATACATAAACTCTTCAGGAAAACTACATTAAAGGATACAAAATTTTAAGAGACTCATAATTGAGTGGTCTATCTGCAGATTTCTTTAAAACATCTGGTTTAAATCTAGCATGCATGTCCAATTAACTCTTCATATTAACACCACTAATTAATCTATACATATAAAAATACATGACACATTTTAGAACAATTTTTGATGCATGATATCATAGAATTTGGCAAAGAATTTTCAATTAACAAAAGAATTATAAAAATTACAACAAAAATCAAACAACAATGCATCCAAGTCATTAAAAAATCATGTTTAAAAAAATAAAAAAATTAAAAAAAAAAAAAAAAAAAAACGTTGAACCATTATTATATTTCAAGTATTGCTTCACCGAAAACTGCTGCAAAGTGCAATTTAATAGGATGCATGGTTCAAATCTAATTTTAAGTGGTGCAATATACCTAAAAATACAGAAAAATAGAAGAAATAAATAGCTTGGACAGCACTGTATGACAATAAATGAAGGAAAAACAAAATTTCAATTTTTTGATTACAATTATTATATTTTTAAAAGAACATCACATCAGACTTTGTTTTACTACTTTTATGAATAGAGAATTTATTTCAAACTCACAGCTACCCATTTTTATTTGTCTAAATTCTTATTAACTTATATAAACCTCTATATGTTCAGTAAATAAGCATAATTATTAAAGCAGTGAGTAACCGCCTGCATAATTATTGTAAAAAAGTACAAATTTTAACTTTATCATTTGATGAATATTTTTATTTTTATTGTTTTAATTTATATGTACATGCTTTAATTTGCTTAACAAGAATTCATAGTCGAAGCAATTAATTTTAATTTAACAATTTTAGCATCCCAAAGCATCCAAATTCCTTGCATTAAAAAGAAACTATGTAGTCTCTAAATATATACAGAACATGCAGGGATGCCCATCTCTGAAAGGAAAATGACCTCTAAGAAGGAAAAGCATTCCTTCCCCCAAAATAAGATGGAAAACCCTATAAATTACCCACCTCCCAAATATTTCAATAGCAGAATCTGCAACCCTTGTAGCACTCATAGGATATTATACCATATGTAATAAGTTATGCAATTTCTGATTTGCAACACTTATCTCGTCTCTCAAATTTGAGACACTAGATTTTAATTGATCAAAAAAAGAAAGCCAAGTATAGCTAAGCAGTTCCTTCACTGTTGGTTCCCTCGCTTAAATTTGTATTCTTAATTATTGTAATTTGCTGTCACATAACATGGCTCTTTGCACAACATGACTCATAATTATATCCAATACACAAATCTTTCACATTATGCAGTGTCAATGCTGACCATTTTAGAATTTCCTTGTATCTTGAACCCATCAACGAGACGTGTTGTTTTAAATGACTAATTTAGAAGAAAATAAGATTGAAATATGTTGGTACGAACATTAGAAGCTTGATATGAAATCATGAAGTAATCGCAAAAATGCAAAATATTTCATCTAGTTTTAATGTAACAAAAGTTTTAAAGTGAATCCATAATGACTATTGAAGTGCAATATTAGTTCTCCCTAGAGTAGACAAATAGTGCTATCTGTTCCCTGCAGGGAAAAAAAAGTCAAGTACTTATTTAGCTGAAAGATAGTAAAATTTTAATTCTCATTAATAAACAAATAACAGCTTAACCTTCTATTTTTCCATCATTTGAAACGTCAGCTCACGATTTCAAAACTAGCGCACAAGAATAAACCGGTTACGATCGCAAGGACTGTTCGCTGTTTTAAGCATTGAAATAAGTACAGAAACGAAATAAGCTTGAGATAATGTGTTGATAAAGTTTCGATTTTCAATTAAAAATGATTATTGATATTCTAGTAAAGCATATTTTACGATATTTTTCTTTTTTAAATATGTTATGCAAGGCCACAAGTTACTAGTTTTGAAGAAGAAAACATTGAAGACCTTTAAACAGTCTGCAATATTTACTGCAATTTCATTGGCTAGCGTATTGCATCTTTGTTGTCTATCCTCAGCTGTTTTATGTTGACGATGGTTATAATGTAATATTCAAGTGTACTATATGAATTTGACAGTATGACATGATATGTACATTCCTGACCCGATTCGAATCAAATGCACCTCTATAGGTGCAAAATTATATAAATACAGCCGAAATATTTTAACGATTTTATTATTTTAAGTTTCATTGTCTTTGTTGATTTCCAATGCTTCAATGGCTGTCTTTAGAGCGCATTAGCGACTTGTTTCTCAAATTAAATCAACCATAAATTATGCTGTGATCTTCTGTTTTTATTATTTTTTACAAATATGGGAAATTGTTTGAAATCCGTTTCAACTGATGACATATCGCTATTACGTGAAAATCAAAGCGCTAGGGAATCTTCATCTGATCAACTTGGACCCCCTCCGCCTTATCAGGTTCTTAGTTTCTAAATTTAATCTTTAGATAATTTTTAATACTAACAATTTATTTTTGTGCTCAAAATGTTGTTAAATAAATGACTGTTTAAAATTTTCTTTTGTTTCAACAGAAAAAAAAAAAGAGGGAAATGTCAATAACCACACAGCAGTGTTTCTTTACTTAAAAATTGAAATAATTTTCCTTATTCCCGTGAAGAAAAAATATATTACAGAAAAACTCTTCATTCATACTTGAACATTTTAGGTCTTTTCATGTTCTTGAATTTAAGCTTAATTAAACTAATGTGTGTATGGATCAATCAGTAAATTATTTGCATACAAAGTTCATCCTGATGTATATAGTTAATCAATAACATGCATGCCATAGCATAACTGTGAATTAAGTTTTTTCTATAAATATATATAACTCTTAAAGTAACTCTTAAAGAATTAATTAAATTTATGTATTGATTTTATTAGGTTCAATGCAATGTCCATAAAAGCTGTTGTCATAACAATATGCAAAGCAAACTTCAATCAATTACTAATTTGATCTATTTTAAAAAACAATCATTTGAGACATAAATTTACCTAGGAATAAATAAATTTTTAGCCAAAATAAAATTTGTGAAACATGGTTGCATAGTCATAAATATGGTTTAGATATCTAGATCTATATCTATTAGATATCCACGGTTTTCAATGAGTTTAATTATTGCCACATGTGTTAGTTTTTATGAAATGTGCATTCTCTGTAGTTGTATAGATTCATACTGTATATATAGGATAGCTCTCTTCTTGTTTAGCATACCAATCCTTCTCTCTCAAATGAGGATTCTTTTATTTTTCAGATATTAAAAAACATACAAAGTTTCCGCACTGATATAAATGTATTGAAAAAACTTTCAATCATTCATGTATTTTAGAATAAATGTAGCTGTTACCTTTTAAGTTCCTTTTCATTTTCTTGAGGTGATATGTCAAAATCATAATACGAACAACATTTTAAAATTAATCTGATCAGTGCTCAGAATATAAAACTAAAACCTGATAATAAAACTACATGTCTCATCAAGACTACATCTATTCTAATAAGTTTTTGTTTTTCTTGAACTCCCCCTTTCCCCTTTTTGAGCAATACTTATTTTTAAATTATTTTTTATCTGTATCTGGGGGACTAATTTGAAGTGTCGGAGGGTGAACAAACTGTTGCCGATTGCAATGTTTGATTTCAATGATAAATAACTAAATAGTTGTTGGGTTTTGGAGCATTTCTATGAAGTTTGAAACTTATGTTTTTAGTATTTTCAAGTTTTTTTTTTTTTTTTTAAATATAATAAGGTGCATGTCAGCAACATACCACTATGTGCACATAAGTGTACATATAATAACATTAAAATGAAATTGTGATGTTTTTGTAAGCATTTCTAGGCTTCACCTTCATTTATTTTTGAAACTTTTTGACCATAACACGTGGAAATTTAATGAAAATAATATGTCAAACTAAATATGTACAATGTGTAATCAAGGCAAATAAGTTTGATTGATCTTTGTCCAGATATTTTATGTTGCACATTAAGAATGGTACTGGGTTATTATGCACACTGCTATTAAAATTTTGAGGGTTACTTTTCTTTTTTCTAGGAGAATCTCTCTTTTGAAAAAAAGCTTTTTTTCTGTATTTGAGGGGGGGGGGCACTACTGCTCTTGAAGGCAGTGGCACCCTTGCATTATGCCATTATGCACTACAAAATACAAAACTTGAGTTATATATTTATTAATGAGTTTTCAGAAATTCAGTAACTTTTCAACTAAACCCTTGGTTGTTTATTATTCTCACTTTTTCACAATTTACATATACTTTTTTATTTATGTTTCTTTTAATTATGTTTAAATAATGTAATTGATTTTGAATGCATATTTTGTAGTATCAATCTTTAAAAAATTCTGTCATTTAAGATTTTAGTTTTGAACGTGTTTTGTCAACTTCCATACTTTTGTTATTTTGGCAGTGGTGCAGTTTATTTATTAGCCTTTATCTGACACATTTTTTATTTATTGTGTCTTTTGATTTCAGGAAACAGTCTCTGTTCCTGTTTATTATCCATCTCCAAATGTCAGTCGTCCAGCTTCTCAACTAACTGAAGAAGAGCAGATTAAAATTGCTCAAAGAATAGGGCTTATACAGCATCTTCCAACAGGAAAATATGATGGGAGCAAGAAAAATAGAGAGTAAGTATTATTTCGTATTAAACAAATATTTCAATTTCACCAATGAACATAGAAAAATATTTTGAGTTATTTGCTTTCCTGCATGCAAAGTAAATCAATTTGCATTTTTAAGAAATTAAGTCTACTGAATATATTGTCATGTTTTTAAGCAATAAACGTACAAAGCTATTGCATTTATCTATATTTACAATTGTATTTGAACACGCATGCATTAATTATAAAAATACTGATAATGATCTTGTTCTTTATAAAATCCAACGAGTTGTATTCACTGTTCATGCTAAGGACTTAAACCGACCCACCATTTGTGCTATCAGGGGAGTCAATTGACCCCCCCCCCTTCTCTGGATTTTAAAAACATAATGTAATTATGCCATTTTGGTTGCATTTGGATGTTTTTTTTTTTTTTTCCTGTAAAATGCATTGTTTATATACTCTTTGCCTTTCCTGGCAAACTTTCAAAGGACAGGCTGGATTTGAAAGAAATCCCCAGTTTAAAACTAAGCAAAAACCTAAAAAGTACTTTTGAATTACTTTATTAAAATGTGTGAAATAGGTAATTATGTTTCTACTACATATTTAAAATCTCTATTTGAGTAAAAATGATTCCTAAGCACCTGTAAACCTCTGTTAGCATAAGGACAACAATTCCTAAAAAAAGTTCCCATTCAAGAAATGGTAGCATTCCCTAAAAATCCTTACTACATCATTGGAAATCAATCTGTAAAGTTTTAATTTTAATTAAGAGAACTGCTTTTAGAAATCCCTTTTAGATAATAAAGTCTGACAAGATCCATAAGACATTCCATGGTGTATTCTACCATTTAGCAACAGTCCCTTCAACAATCTTCAAAGGTTTCAAAATTAGAATAACAACCCCTAGAAATGACTATTATGGTAGGAAAAATTGATCTTGAAAAATCTTTTGAACAAGGACTAGCATTCTTAACAATCTGTAGTAGATTAAGGACAACAGCCCCTAAAATTCTTTATTTGTATACTGCTTACAGTTCTTAAACAACCTTAACAATTTCTTTGAAAAAACAGACCTTACCCTCTTTCACAGTCCCTAAAAACTTCCATTTGAATGAAAGCAACAGTCCTAAAAGAATCCCTATCACACTAAAAGCAACATAAAATCAAGATTTCTAAATTTCTTACTGTAAAATCTGTGGCTGAAATCATATTTAGAAAAAAAAAATCCTTATTAGAATCACATCATTTTCTAAAAATTTACACTGGATTACAAGGGCGGATCCAGAAATGTTCCAAGGGAGGGGCGATTAATTTTTTTTTCTTACTCTTTGCCCATTTTTTCCCATGCATCGTGTTAACACATGTTGATTTCAAATGCTTTGGTCTTCCATTTTGAAAAAATTCGAGATCGCAGCCTCGAATCCCCACCCTTTCCTTTGATATTAAAAAAGATCCAACTAAAACTGCCTTTTTTGAACTTCAAAATCTAAAAGCTGCTGCAGAGGAGTCCCTCAAGGGAGGGGCGATCGCCTCCATCGCCCCTCCCTTGTTCCGCCCTTGCTGGATTAATAGCAACAGTTCTTAGAAAATATGTATTAGAATAAAAGAGCGGTTCTTAATCCATGCCAACAGTTCCTCTGAAACTCCACATCAGAATCAACGCAAAAGCTCTTAAATAAGGAAAAGTCTTTAAAAATCTTCATTGACATAAGAAAAAATATCTCTATCAGAATTAGAAAAATGGTCCTAAACACCATTAAAATAAATAAAGTAACCTAAAAAAACATTCATTAAATTCAGCACAAATTTTTAAAAAGTCCCATTAGTATAAGAACAAGTTAATAAAAGAAATTTTCTTGATATAGAATAGTCTCTCAAAATCTGAGAAAATAACATTGACTGAAAGATTTTTTTTTTTTCATTTAAAAAATGCACAAATGAGCCTAACTATATTCCAGTAAAAATTCCAGTCAATGAAGTGGGCTAGAAAAAATGACAGCACTTAATCAAAAGAGGTAAAAATAATTCTAAAGTAATGAAAACAGAAAAAAAGCAAGTGATTGATTTGTATTAAAGAAAGCTTCAAGAAATGAAACCAAAAACACTTAGACCTCTTGTTTGAATTAACTTGGAAGTTTCATGCTTAAAACTCCAGAGAACCATCTGGCTCAGACCCTTGATTTAAGCGATCGGGGGGGGGGGGGGAGGATTTTCATTGTTTTTGGCAACCCAAAGTAAAATGCAAGCATTATGACAAAGACAGTAAACTGAAAAATAAGTTTTTGAATTAAAGGCAGAGGAATTTTAATGGAGACTCACTGGTATATTCTGAGCCCTTCCCATTGTTTCTGCGTCTCTCTTTATCTGCATGCATTGTTGAAATAAAATCTCCCCTTTCAAAGCAATGTTTGACACACTTTCACTTGTAGTATTTATTTCATTTTTCTCTCCCCAGGTGTGTCATATGCATGGGGGAATTTTTGCTCGGGGATCCCATTCGATTTTTGCCATGCATGCATATCTATCACACAGACTGTATCGATGATTGGTTAATGAGGTCATTCACTTGCCCTTCGTGTATGGAACCCGTGGATGCAGCTCTTTTAACTACATACCAAACAAACTGAACTAAGTCAACTTCTCCCAGAGAGGTGGTAAATTTTGTGTACTATGTGAATATGTTGTGCGTGGCACCGTTACATGAAGAGGAAGAGATTTGTACCACTAGTTATATACATAAGTAAGTAAATGAATGCCTTGTTGCAAACTATGTCAAAAAATAAGACAATGTGAGTAAAATGCTTAGAAACTTATCATACGGTTAAGTATTTTAAGTGTATTGATAGTTTTTATCGTTTTTATTATTTATTTATGGTTGCTTTCCATTGAATTAAAAGGTGTGTACATTGTGATCCACTGTATCGTAACCTACTCCATTTAAGATTTGTTTTCTCTTTCTTTGAATTGATTGTCGACTTTTCTTTAAGTAGAGATGGACAAGTGTTATTTGGATGCATATCAAAAATATTGCACGCTCTTGATTAAGCTTCTGATGGATATCAAAGTGACCCTCTTATGAGTTTAGTAGTTTTGGTCACGTGTTTCTTTACTTTAAGATATTTCTGAGCATGTATTAAACATTAAGTCTGTTTTGTATTAGTGTATTACAAAGCTATTTGCGAAGAGTTTGTTCCTCTGCTTACCAAAATCATTCCCTCATACAGTTTGTTAATTATAATGAACTTATGAGGACATAAAATTTTGTAATTACAAATCGAGCTTAAATTTGCTTTGAAATATTACCATTTCTGCAAAACACCCCCTTTTGTAAATGGTAGTATATATAACAAGCTCTTTAAAAATAATAATAAAACAGTGAGTGGTTATTTTAGCATCAACTTAGTGTAGAGATACTAATGTACATTAAACCATATGTATAAATATTATTTTTATATATTTTTTAAAATCCATGTGCAAGATTCATCCTTTATCTATTATGTTTTGTTTTAAGTCGTGATTGTATATATGTTTTATTTTTCCTCTGCAGTTGAAGAAAAGATGCAACCACGTCTAACCCATTTGCTTTTTAAGCTTATGAAATAAATTGCCTCAAACATAATATTTCATCAAAGTTTTTAAAAAAGTATTTTTGTGTTGATAAAGCAGTTAAGCTTATTTTCTAAAAAATTAATTAGTGAGGAATTTAATTTTCTTTATTGATTTATTTCTCAAAAAGTGTTGAAAATAACTGCAGCCAATTTAAGACCCATCATTACAACTTATACATTTTGCTGTTTTTATGTTTGTGTGCAGAAATATTAATTGAACTTTAAAGTTAAATTGTCACTTCAGCTTAATTCTTAAAGTTTAATTAAGTTTAAATTTAAAAATAGAAAAGTAACAGTTGGCAAAAACAAAATCATCATAACTAAGTTTCATTATTTTTTTATATTTTTTAAACATTTCTGTTTTCCGATATTTCTTTTAGAATAAAATTAAATGCTCACAGTTCCCAACCTACAGATTGGGAACCACTGCTTAAAAATAGAACAGTAACAATTGGCAAAAACAAAATCATCATAACTAAGTTTCATTATTTTTTTATATTTTTTAAACATATTTCTGTTTTCTGATATTCCTTTTAGAATAAAATTAAATGCTCACAGTTCCCTACCCACAGATTGGGAACCACTGCTTTAAACTGTTTGAAGAAATGCGTTAAAATTATTATATTTTTACTTAGTTTTTTTTTAATTAATAAAGTTGTTCTATTGATTTTAATGGTTGATTTTTTAAGATGGGACTAATTTATCACTCAATTATTTGTTTTACTGAATGGTAGGTGCTTGATGTAAATTTATAAAAGTTTTCTTTTTATAACTTCATGCAAATTTTATTTGCCCATCTCTTCTTTTAATCATTGAAAAAAGAATTTTCTTTATGTTATATTAAATTACTTTCCCAAATAGTATAAAGACATTCAAAACCATGTACAAAATTAGTTTTTAAACATTGCAAACAAGTGTATTGGATGCAAAGTATATTTTATTCTTTGTGAATTTCATTACATGTTTCAATGTGATTGTGTAACCTCGGGGTTCTCAATCTTTCAGGCTCTGTGTCCCTGTTTGAATACTGATGTGAGGTTATGCCCCCCCCCCTTAACTAACTACCATATGTGGTCAGTACAAGTAGTTTGGGCCGTGGTAGCCCGATCGTTAAGGCGTCAGACTTGTGACCAGAGGGACCCGGGTTCGATCCCCAGCCGATCAAAGATCCACCGTCTTGATTAATGGTGGCTGGGTGACGTTAAAAATGTCGTGGCCACAAAGTCCTTCAAGTGAAACGATACCTCTGGAGGTGCTGGGCCAAGGGTTTGCTCGACCCTGGTTCAAAAAAAAAAGAACAGATCGCTCTTCAGGGCCTTATCCCGGTTAAAACGTGAGTTGTGGTAGGTACGGGGGACCCTGGAGTGTGTGATGTGAAGTACAAGTAGTTCAATCAAAAATTCAGAATTATAAACTAAAGCTGGTTAGAATAGCTAAAGCTGTGCTTTAAATTAAAATATAAATAAGCCTGTCAGACATATGTGGGTGAAAACTGCAAAAATACTCAAAACAGGGAAATATATCAAAAATATTTACATGTGACCACATAGGTCAGCAAATTATTGTCAATATTCTTTTTCCTTCTCCGTTCTTTAAATGTTCACACCTCTCTCAAAATTCTACTCATACCTCCCTCCCCTAAGAAGATGTGCCCTCAAGTTGAGAACCCCTGGTGTAACTAGTATTCTCATATAATCAGTCTCAGTTCTCAAAATGTACTTTACAAAATCTAATTCTTTGTTAAAAATGTTATGCTGGCATCAATAATGTTTTGAAAATTTAACATTATAATAGTAGAGTAAACAATTTAAAAATCAAAATTATAATTGGGAGGCCATCCATCTCAATCATCTAGCAGCTCTAAATTTTCTTTTTAAAGGTTGAAAAAATCTTAGTTTTTTAAATTTTCAATTTCTTCTGCTGTGTGTGTGTGTTTTTTTTTTTTTAATTTTAATTTTAATGTGAAATTTAATTTTATTGATCCCGTTAATACATACTTTAATTTATGTAAAAAAAAATCTCTCTCTTGAGTGCCTGTATTAACTAGAGTTCACTCTATACCAATGTATACGTATGTTTGTATATGTGTAGAAGGATCTGTCTTCTCCTTAAGAAGATAATAAAATGTTAAAGAGCTTATAGCTACAGCATAAGCTTTAAATTTGTGCATGCATTTGAAGACTTTGGCAGAGAGTTTGTATTTGGTGTTTCAAAGCAGTGTTTGAACAAAAAAAAAAAAAAAGCCGTTGACCATTTATTTTTATTTATTTATTTTATTTATTTATTTACATTTTTTTAAGGTGTGTGTGGGGCTTGAGGCACATTTTTTTCTTTCATGTTCCTTTTTATCCTTCCCATTTTAATGATTCTTGTCTAGTATGTGTTTTAATTAAACTTAGGGGTATAATTTATAATAACGTAAATGGTATTTTGTCCCCTAAGGTATTGCTAGTGTATGCATTATTTTTACATTATACTTGCATACAACTATATGTCTGCTTTTTTCTTTAGAAAAACTGATGCCTTTCATGTATTACCATAGTACATATAAGTAGGAATTATAATATATATATATATATATATATATATATTCTGCAGTATATATACTTACTGCAGAATCGTCTAGGATTGCAGTTAATCATACAAAATATCATGAATTCTCTTTTAAAAACTATATGTCATAAAATTTATATTTTCTTATGGATGGCCTAACCTAATTATACTATCTGACTATATTTCTATAAAATTGTGATTTGCTTAAAAATGGTGCTACTTTCTTCAAAGACTTATTTTCTTAACCATTAATACTTAAAAACTAACTTCAATAAAGTGTGTATCATGATATGTTTTCTTTATTTTTGCATTAGATAATTTTTTCTGCATTTAAAGCTGCTTGATTATGCACTAATAAGAATGTATATAGAGCGCATTTATTTTTCTCAAAACATTGAATAATCATACCTTGAATTTTTTGCTTCTATTTTCAAAATTGGATAAAAGTGTTTTAATGTTTATTTCCAAACATAATTCCATTTTTAAAGTCAGACATGTGATTTTTCAGTATTTGCTCTGAATTCAGTCATTTTTACTAGTAAAAACTACTCTATTAAAAAAAAAGAAGGGACAATGCATGCTAAATCATACATCGACCAGTTTATTTCATGCTTTTAATTTAAAAAATGTGCTTTATAGAGAAAAAAACATGAATGAACTTGTTTATGTAGCACAGTATACTAACAATGCTGTGTTTGTTCACGTAGCCCTTGCAGTTATAGTATTTTTCATTATGTTTGGGTCACATGTCTGGAAAATGTAATATTACCTGATGCATTAAAAAATGTCAATACTGTCTGCAGTTGTACTTCGTATTGAAAAACATTTAGCCTAGTAAATGAGCTTAAGAAAATCATGAGTCTAATCGTAAATATATCTTCAGAATCATTCTGAAAAGTGTGAGAATCTTTGAAATCATTAAAATGGTTTCATCTCAGCGATTCTCAACCGGCAGACTAGTCCCGGTCCGCACGAGAATTTGACCAGTCCTCGGAGATTTTTGCTCTCTCATATTGAAAAATTTTCCTTACTCAAAAAAAAAAAAAAATATATATATATATATATATATATATATCACTAGAATTTTGATGCTTTAAATTCCAATTATGTCATTTGCAATCACGAATTGGGATAGGATCCTACTCGTTGGGTTTCTTTCTTCTACGAATGGAATGTAATGGAAATGAAGAAGAAATTCGCAAACATCATACAATGACTGGTGACTTTCTAGATTAGGAAAAAAAAGAAATAGTAGTTAGAATGAGGTAAGGAAAGATGAGGTTATTATGGTCAATTTGCACCAGTTCCCTAATCATATAGTAAATGTACTGTATAATGTTATTAATTAAAATAATTTTTATGAATTATAAAAAAAAACTTTCAGTCATTCTTTGATTAATTTCTTTTTTTTATGCCTGCCATTACTGATTTTTGTTGTGTACCACCAGCTAACAAGTCGCGTACCTCCAATGGTACACATACCACAGATTGGGAAATGCTGATATATGTTATATTTATGGTGTGTTGTGTACCATGATGGTATATTTATTTCACTGTAAAAAATGAATGTTGTTTTTAGTTTAATACAGCTGATATTTTGGTAATAAACTAAAAATTGCTAGTTTTACAGTTTATTACCGTGCATTTTATAGTTTCAAACTAGAACCTCTGCTGCCAGTATTATACTGTTGTTTTTACAGTATAATACAGCTAAATTTTACGCTAATAAACTAAAATTGCTAACTTTACAGTAAGAAACTAAAATTGCTTGTTTTACTGTTTATTACTGCGCATTTTACAGTTTTAAATTGGAACCTCTTCTGCCAGTATTATACTGTAAAAACAACAGTTCCTTTTTTTCAGTGTTCTTATTAATCTTAAATGATTTGAACTGAAACTGAAAATTTTGTATTTAGATAAGATGTATTGCTATTTAAGTTCATCTATATAGCTATTTTTGTAACAAAAAAACTCGTTTTTAATGTAAGGAGAATCTGCTCCTTAGGGAAAAAAATGAATGAACGCAAAAAATGTTCATGATTTGTAACCATGACAACAAATTATTCTTATCGTCATAGTGATAAGAAACGTCAAATGAGCATCAACTACAGTCAAGTGAGAATGATAAGTAATTTGTGATTTCTCAAAAAATTGGGGAAAGGGGGGGGGGGCTTACTTTTCCGCAAAAAAATCCTGTGTTTTAATCTGTCTACACATGCCAGTTTTTTTCCCCCCTTGCAAAATGAAAGAAGAAAAAAAAATCACTGGTCCACGAATTTTTTTCAAAAGCCGTTGCCGGTCCGCAGGTCAAGAAAAGTTCAGAAACGCTGGTCTGTCTGATAACAATTCATGATGTTGCTAGCATTTGTACAGTCAATATTTGAAACAGTAATTAATGTTTAAATTAAATGTACCTTATTGATGTAGTTTGAAATTTTCTATGACAAATATTTTTCCATGGGTATTTATTTTCCTATTTTTCCCCCGGTATAACTACCAGCAAATGAATTTGTAATACTTAAATGATGTTCTTTATTTTAAAAAAAACATTGAACAATTGCCATCATTATGTTCTTTTCATCCTTCCTGAATGTATTAAAATTAATTTAGCAAGAGATTTTAAATAAAATTTTTTGTAGTGCATTGTATTTTGTAATTACTTCTTTTGTTCTCAAACAGCTACAAGTTTTGGAGGGATAAGTTTGCAAAATTATTTTCTATTAATTATGTATTGCATTGGCATTTTATATACAGTGGCATGTATGCACCTCCCAATACTTGGTTATACTCGTACTATTAATAGCAGGGGCACGGAGCTCTGAAAAATAGTGTGAATGTTAAAATAACAACATAAAGTAAAAAAGAGCTTAAAATTTTAATAAACCTTCTTAAGTTTGTGATGTCTTTCGATGAAAAATATTAGAAATAAACTCTCAAATATAAATATTTATATAACCTTCTTAAGTTTGTTATGTATATATATATAACCTTCTATATAACAAACTTATTATATGTATAGCCTTATTATATATATAGCCTTATTATATATCTGTGGCTTGGTTCTAAAAGGGCCTAAGTCAAAAATGTTAGTTTCGAGAAAAAGGCGATGAAAGATATTTGAGATTTTTTAGAATGCTATAACTTTCTTACATTAAGATTCCCATTATTATTTTTTGGTATTTGTTTATTGTTAGTGTAAAGAAACAGCATTTTATCATATGAAATTTTTTATATATTATATTATATATTATATAAATATATAATATATATAATAATTTATATAATATATAATATATATATTATTATATATTTTATAGACATTGGCCTTTGTAGAATTAGAGTTTTACTAAATTGGAAACTTTTGATGTAAATAACACAGAATGTGAAAAAATTGACATTGGCCCTGTTAGAACCAAGCCACAGATATATAACCTAACCGTTTAAAAAAAATAACATTCTTAAGTTTGTGATGTCAATAACATTGTTGAACCCAAATTCAAAAAATAATTTTTTCGCCAAATTTGTCGCCAACTTCGCGATATGTCGCCAAGTTGGCGTCAAACACTTGGCGACCAAAAGCTTGGCGACATGTTGCCAAGTGGTCGCGCCAATTCATATCACTTGAGTCCGTATTAAAATTAACATTGATTTACCCCAAAAAAGGTGTATAAGACCCCCTTGGGAACATTCGAATGCAATCACAAGGGGAGGGGCACAACTAGAGCCCCCTCAGAGCCTACATACCAAGCTAGAAGTTTCTACGTCATATAGTTTTTGAGTTATGCGACATACATACGCACATACGTATACACAGACATCACGAGAAAACTCGTCGTAATTTACTCGGGGGTGGTCGAAATTGATTTTTCGGCTGTTTGTATGTTGTTAGGTACATATGCACGTGCTGATAGGTCGAAAAAACTACGCGACATTCATTCGGGGGTGAGCAAAGTCAAAATTTAGACCGAAATTTGAGTGAAATTTTTTTCGTGATCACAATACTTCCTTTACTACGTAAAAGGAAGTAAAAACAGCTGCAAAATTCACTCGACGAGAGCAGGATTTTTCTTTTGTCCGCGTACCGCAAATAATTTTTGCCCGTTTACTTTCGTGATTCGTCAATCTTCCAGCGTTCAATAGCTGCCAGTGGCCAGGAGCGCCCCGATGGGAGGTCACTGTGACCTCCGAGTAATTTCTGTATTCGGCACATTTCCTGACGATTCGGCAATTTGAAGACAATCAATTGCAACATGGAGATTATGTGTTCTTTTTAGTTTTTAGAATTGTTTTTTAAAAGATGCCTATTGTTTTTTTCTCACTGAATGCTATGCATGTACGACAGGTGTGCAATGTGCATGTTTTTTTATCATTCGGTAAAATTGGAACTTCGTTCGTCAAATTGATAATTTTCCCCCTCACAAAAATTTTAGTTCGGGGCGTCTTTCCAGTGGCTGCCAATACGAGACTATAAGTCATATTATATCTATAGAATAAACTCAGAAATAATCTTTCGAAATATATAATAAATTCACCAAAACAATGACTATCATGATAATTTTATCAGGCATCAACAAAGTTCATCTTAATATTTCTCCACGTAAAGAACTCGAGTACTACAGAAGTTACTAATAGTCATCATTTGCTTTATCAAATTTAACCTTAGGCACATAACAGACACAGCATGATGGGAAAAGGAACTTGGACAGAAATGGGCCTTTGTGTGGGTTATAAGGATCAATTGCTAGTAAGGTCTGCGTGTTGTATCTCTGCTGGCATGTAGCTTGGTAGCATGGCGGCACGAAGTTACAATACGAGTTGTCGTACCTAAAATAGAAAGCAACATTTCAATGCTGTCAAACTTTTTTAAAAAAAAAAGAAAAAGTCTTCAAAGTCATGTAAATTGAAGCAAAATTATCACTTGTGCATAATTATTTTCTCTGCAGACAGAGACAGTTAATTAAAGCAAAAACATGGTAGGTTAAAACAAAAATTTCAGTTTCTACCGTGTGGTATCATCTCTAAATTTTAAAACAGTTGTTTTTTAATACGTTAAATTTTTTTAATTACTCTGATAAAGTATGAAAAACAACTTACTATTATTGTTGAAATATCCTTGCTGTAAGGTAATAAAATTATCGAAGGTCATTTGCGGGATTTATTGGAGGGGATCAGGGGTATCATGATCCCTTTAAAATAAAACATAGACATAGCTTAAAGCTGCAGTTTTACGACTTCAGTTTCGATTACTTCATTTTCAGTACTCTTATTTGTGCTTACACTTACACTTATAAACAGGAATAGTGTTCATAATGTCTGTACATCAGAGCCAGACTAACCTGAGATATTAATTACTCTTTGAAGCTTTGTTCCACCATAAATTTGATTCAGAGAAAATATTTTCAGATTTTTTTTAAAAAACACTTCCCGTTCTCAAATGACCATATAATTTTGTATGTAGGTAAAATACATCACAAAGAGCCACCTGATGCTAATAACTCAATTTTGTTAAAAAGTGCAGATACGACTTTTGTGCCTAGCACGGCAGTAGTATATGGAGAGAAAACATTTTATAGGTGTGGGGAAAAGATCTCGCAATTGTACACTAGTACGTTCAAATTTGCCAAATCGTGAGACAAACTGTACTAAATAAGAAGTTTTTCCCATCCTAAAAGATTCCCCCCCCCCCCGCCCCTGAAAAAGCGTGAAAATGAATTTCCGAATAACATGAACTAAATCCACTTTGAAAGATTTTTTTGGTTGCTTATTTTATTTATTTACTAGCGGTACCCGCACGGCTTTGCCCGTGGTATAAAATTAAAAGTGCATTTGTAAAATAATTGATATAGCAGAAAAAATGCTCTATTTTAGTTTTATTTAACTATAATTCCTTTAAGGGGTCTAGGGAGTCTTAAAATTTAAATTTTTTGATTTTCCGAAAAAAAAAATATTTCATAAAGGATTTAATTCTGAACAGTTTGATACCTCACTTTTTACCATAGGCAAAAAACTTTTTGAGTTATCGTAAAAAAACTTTAACTATCCCCAATGAGTTTAATGTTAACAGCAGCTGTTCAAACCCCTTTTTCTCAGAAGTCGATTTTACAGTTTGCGTGCATGATACCTCAAAAAGTGTTTCATTTATTTTTATAAAATTTTGCACGCACTTCCGAAAAGCATATCTTAACACTCTAAACCTAAATTTTTCTCAAAAATCAAACTCAATTTTTCAGAAAAAAAAATTAATTCCTCCAAATTTTGGTAAATTTTGATTCTTTTTTTAAAAATTTTAATAAAAATATTTTTTATTATTTTTTAAACTTAAATTTTGGTTCAGATTGGTGAGATAGGCTGTACGTACGTGCATGCAAAATTTTATAAAAATTAATAAAACTTTTTGAGATATCATGCACGCAAACTGTAAAACCGACATCTGAGAAAAAGAGGTTTTATCGCTATTGTTAACATTAAACTCATTGGGGATAGTTAAAGTTTTTTTATGATAACTCAAAAAGTTTTTTGCCGATGGTAAAAAATGAGGCATCAAACTGTTCAGAATTAAATCCTATATAACATATCTTTTTTCCAGAAAATCGAAAATTTTTCATTTTAAGACTCCCTAGACCCCTTAAAGTGATATAAAGATCTGATATGGACCCCACACTACTTAATTTTACGTGTAAATTTCTTAGTAGATGCCTTAAGTGCTAAAATGGTGCTTGGAGTGAGTAAGATAACAATTCAAACATTTGTATCCCTAGTTTGCTACGAAACAATGCAAAAAAATGTTTTACAATGATTAATCTCCTAAATATTGTCGATTTTAACATCATTCAGTGGATTTTTCGCAAAATATCGCCAACAGCGCCAAATTGAACCCAAATCAAAAAAAAAAAAAAAAATTTTCGCCAATTTGGCGTCAAATACTTAGCGATCAAAAGCTTGGCGATATATCGCCAAGTGGTCGCGCCAATTCATATCACTTTTGTTAACCAATTCATATCACCTTGCATTGAAAACACTGATTTACCCGATAAATGGGGTAAAACACCCTCTTGGAACATTCGAATGCAACCCCAAGGGAGATGGAGAAAAATAAGCCAAAAGAGAAAATAAGAACAATTTTGTTGATAACAGAAACCAACAGAAATCTTACCAAAGTTTAAAAGAAGAAGAAAGTTTTCTTTCCTAGCTTAAAAAACAAAACAATACATTTTCCGAAATGAAACACTTAAAAAAACGATGCAATATGGCAATTGATACGATATTTCGTTAATCTGTGCTTTAGGTACCCTTTTCTCGCTAAATGAACGATAGGCGCGCCAAGCGTGGTAACCCTAGCTATTTTGCGTAGTTGACTTTTTGAAAACGCGCTAAGCAGGGTCCCAAAGCAATCTTCACCGGAAAAAAGACAAGGTTGCCAGAGAATTGGAACAAAAAAATACTGCGCCTCCTCTAAAAAAAATATTACAAAATACTACTGTTTCCAAACGTTGCCAAAATCAATGTTGCTGAAATGCGAAATCTATGAAAATGAAAAAAAAAAAAAAATCCGCCAAGTCTTTTAATTAAGTCATTAGTATATTGGAAACAGGGTTGCCAGAAACATACTATGCTCCTTATTTGGGCCGAAAAGATACTACCGTAGAATCAAAAGTACTACGTCTGGCAACCCTGGAAAAAGAACGAAACAAAAATAAGTATGAACACGTAACCATAGTAACAACATAAAAAGTTGATTTCCGTTGATAAAATAATTCATTTTATCTCTCTTTTCAAACAAATTTTATTCCAGAGCTCAATCATTTTAGAATCGTTTGGCTTGCTTTACTGAAGGTAAACCTTGAATTTCGGGATTCTAAAAACAGTTGTTACAGCTCTCCTGATGATCGTAGAAACTTCGAAAAAACTTCATTTTGTGCAGAAAATTTCAAGCTTTCGAATGACATAAGACTTGAAAATGTGTGTGAAATATTTCTTCCCTATTTTATCGAATTTCCGCTAAGAATTCGAATAGAAAAAGAACGAAATGGAATTTTCGAAAAATCGCTTCGAGGTGCAAAACTACATGCTACAAACTAATTTTGTACCAAGTGGCATGAAAATCGACCGAACGGTTTTGGCGCTACGCGCGTAACAGACAGACGGAAAGACAGAAGGACAGAAAGACAAACCTTCAGCTTTATTATTAGTAGAGATTTATTTTTTGAAAATGATATGGCCATGAAAAGCACATCGTTAAATGTTCCTTTGAGTTTTTCATTTAAGAGCAAGAACCTGAGAAACTCACGCCTAGCATTATGAGGTGATTCATGACCTCTCAGGTTTTCTCCCAAAAATTACCAAATGTTCATTAGCTTATTGAAAGACCAAATCCAGAATGTTTTGCTCTAAAGTTGAGTTGTTTAGTTTTTATGAACCCCTAAAGGTGAAGGTGCGGCATCAAAAATTAAGCGGATTTTCAAGACTTGGAAGTTGCTGTGAGCCAAAACTCTTACCAGGAACTGTTTAACTCTAATTTTCTTTTTGTATATGGAATATAGAAGGTTGAAACTTTACAAAATGAATGTTAAATTTGTGGTAAGTTGTTGCCGTAAGATCAGTGAAGGCCCTCAAAACAAGGCATTTTTGACGTTTTTCAGCGTTTTTGAGGTCCAAAAACAGCTTGTACATTTCAGATGACACGGCAAAAGTAATGTCGTAAATTTTTTTTACAAAAAATGTATTTTTTCCTGTGTATTTTTTGTAAAAAAAAATTCACATTTCGCCTCAAAGGACTCAACTGTTCTATTAAGACAAAGAATAGAGTATGACATTGGCAAAAAAAAAAATATTTCAATATGTTATTGGCAGAGGAAGTTATGACCGTTTGAATATCGGTAAAATATGACATTTTTCATATTTCGGCCTTACGCAACTAAAATCACGTTGAACTTTCCTCGGTTATTTATACATTATTTTAAAGTGTTGTTTACACTGGTCTTTCAAACGACACTACTTTTGCCGTGCCAACCAGGGCCTGATTACTGAATAGGCCAACTAGGCCTTGGCCTAGGGCCCCCACAGTTTAGGGGCCCCCAAATGGCTAAAATTGCTGTAGTCAATCCCTAAATTTGTTTTACCCTATGCCTAAAATTGTAAAGCCTTAGTACAGGGGACCCCAAAAAAGTATTTGGCCTAGGGCTCCGTGGTTTCTTAATCGGGCCCTGGTGCCAACTGAAATGTACAATAGGGTGGAGTGAAAAATTCAAAATGTAATAAAAGCTTAGTGTTAGCACGGAAAAGTTGCCTTTTGTATAGATATTTAGACATGCAAAAGCATTTTTAAAACAAAATATATCTTCAGGGTCCGCTTTGACCTTAAAGTTGAGCATTTTTGCATCGAAACTTGCATAAGTTACAACAATGTCATCAAAAATCGAAATTTGATAAAAGCTAAGTAATAGTGCGGAAAAGTTGCCTTTTGTATAATTATATTTTCATTTAAAAGCATTTTGCAAAGAAAATATATCTTGAGGGTCCGCTCGCGTCTTGAAATTGACCATTTTTGCATCAAAATTGACTAAATTGCAATATTTTCATCAAAAATCAAAATTAGATAATAACTAAGTAATAGTGTAGAAAATGTGCCACTTGTATATGTATTTCGTCATGTGAAGTTATTTTTATTACAAAAAATATCTTGAGGCTCCACCCGCGCCATAAAATTGTACATTATTGCATCAAAACATGAAAATATTAATGATTTAACCAAAAATAAAAAAATTTCAAATGTGATGTAATAGCACTAAAAAGATGGCTTGATGTGTAAATTATATTCCAAACACAAGTATTTAAATTACAAAATATATTAAAATATTTCGCACATGCCTTGAAGGTACATTACAACATAACAATACTTTGCACTCTGAGAAAATGTATTAAAAGTTATTTCTTTAAAAATATTAGCTTTAATATAAATCAATTATATTTTATATAAACAAAAATTTACTAGTAAAAGAATTTCTTAAATAATAATAGTTTAATAACATAACAATACTTTGCCCTCTGAGTAAAATGTATTAAAAGTTATTTCTTTAAAAATATTAGCTTTAATATAGATCAATTATATTTTATATAAACAAAAATTAACGAGTAAAAGAATTTCTTAAATAATAATAATTTAAAAGAAGTGGCTCTCTGCTTGGCATATGGACGTTGCTGCTCCAAATTGGGAATTTTACATATGATCGACTACAAGTATTAAACATAATAATATGAAAACCGTGAATTTAATTTTCAACAGAGACGGAAATTACACACAAAAAAATAAAGAAGTTACAAAATGAATTCTAAAACTGTTGAGCCCTCAAACTATTATCAGCAAGCTGCAAGCAATGACACATAGATTGGAGGAAAAGTTGGATTGATGATCAGTTTGATGACTGACAGTATTCAGCCTTAGTGTTAAATTGTGGCATAAGTTTTCTGGATTCTAATCGAACTCGAATGAATCCATCTCTGTTGCACGCACCACAAACCGTAGACGATGCTTCTGTGACTATTTTAACGCATCGTTCCACTGCTTGAGTATGGCATGGGAGAGTTTGAAAATCAAATAATTCAGAAGGTACGCCATTAAGTACCATTTCTTTCAAATCCTTATCTGGAATCCCAATTGTAAGTGGAGGCTCCGTATTTCCCCAATTTTGCCAATCGATGAGTTCATGGTAGTCTTTAGCATCGAAATTAAAATCTGGAATTATAAATTCTCGCAATCCAATTGACTTCTTTGATCTTGCCGCCATAATTCGACTCAGACCAAGTTCTCTGACGCATTTTCGATCATCTGTGATCATCGCTACCAATATGTTTTCTGGATTCCCAAAGTAACCATTGCGCTGAATAACAGGATCAATCACAGCTTTCAATTTAGTAGAGAGATAGCGAGATTTTTTGATTGTTTCAAAGAGGTGCTTGGTACCATCCTTGCAAGAGTGGTTAATTTTGATGGTAAACCACATTGGTGCATACACTTTCATAACATATTCTGCTAATGTGTATAAGTTCTGTGACGGACTGTCAGTTGTCATGTACAGCCGTAAAATTCTATTTGCCGTCGTTAACCACCGTGAGTGCACTAATGTTCCAGGTGCTCGTTTTGACAGATTTTTAGAGCACTGGCCGCTAGCCACAGCTTGACAAATATCGAATAAGTACTGTTGATCAGTGCTCAACTCATTTTTATTTATGTCCGGAAGATCAACTTGAATCGGTTGAAACTGCGCAATCGGCAACTCTTCACATCCATCCAATGCTTTGCCTATGATCCCACAGAATGCACGTGGACCTTCAGTTTTACCGTCTAAGTATTGCAGAAGGTGTCGTAAGGGGAGTTCGTTAGAATGAAGTTGGCATACTAACCATTGCAACGGTTTCTTAAAATGAATTTCGAGCAGTCGAATTACTCCTCCCTTTCTTCCAACATTTACGTTGGTTCCGTCACATCCAACTGCTTTAAAATTATCAACTGAAATTTTACTGTTTGCTATATAATCAGTTATGCTTCTGGTAATGTTTATCGCTGTACCACTAGGTGGAGTCACGTGGGCAAGGTACTTGGATCCAGGTTCTTGAACCAATGTAATATGCTCTTCAACTACTGTTTTACGGCATTTTTTGCCATCTAAACTTGCAATTTGCAGCGTTTTATCCTTTCTGCCATCGAAATACAATGCACGAAGAGTTTTTAGTGTTTCCGTCTCCTGTACAAGTACTTTTCTCCTTTTCTTCTGCTTCTCTCGGATGATTTTGCTGCGATCAATCACACGAGAAGAATCTTGCTCCGTAATTAAACCCACGTCCTTAAGCACAGCACTAGCGATTGATGCTGCAGCTCTATCAGAAAGACCATATCTGTCACATTCCCTTGCTACTGTTGGCAAAGGAACTCGCATTTGTTGAGAGCTAGATGGTTGCTTCGTGGAACATGTTGGCTTCTCAACTTCTGCTCTTAAAGTTGAAGAAGTAGCCATGAGAGTGTCATCATTCATCTCCATTTCTGATGAACTTGAAGTTGATTCTAAACTCATTGGCATTTCATTTTCAGTTTGTTTTGAAACTTTAGATAGGCGAGCATTGACTTTTGATTCCCTCTCTGCCTTCCGTCGAAGTTTTTTTGTTGAGATTAGGTCAACAGTGCTTATGATCATTTTTCTGACAGTTCTCTGGTCATGAAGAAACGTTTTTTCTTGAACAGGAACCCTACGAGACTTTTCACACCTGCAAGTGGAAAATTCACATTTACACGACGAGATGTCAAACAATTTGCGTTTTGCATCCTCAGTGAATGCTTCTATTTTGGCCTGAAGACGTTCACCCATCTGTTTTCGTATTGATTTCAAAATTGATTTGTACTTGGCATGGTACGCACGAATGAGTTTAAGGACACGACCGTGCGAAACTGTAGGTATTGAAGCTTTCGCCCACAGTTCTTCTATATGTAAAGCGACCGCCTCGGAGATTTCAGGTATCGTGGGCTCTTTCGTTGTTTTATATGGCTTTAACTGGTTCCTTACATGTAAATAATATTTCATCATGTCTTCATAAGTGGGCAAAACCAGCTTACTCAACTCTTTTGGTGTTCCAAACACAGGACACTGTAAATTTGTTCTCGTTTTAATTTTACTACGAGTAGCCATTTTCCAAGCAAATCGACTAACAAACCGACACTCAACAGTTCACGTACACAAATTTGAGAAAACTAAATGTTCGAGGCACAAGCTCAGTTAAAAATGTGTTCGCTTATTTTTTCTTGGATGACGTGCGAAACAGATGCCACATGGCTGTGGGTGAATTCATTCCTCAAATCAAGAGTGAGAGGGAGGTGAACTATCCCCATACGCAGACTCTAGAAGTGGAGGGTTTCAAGGACATCCCTCGGAATAAACAAATGGTGAAGATAAAACTTATGCTTCTGACTTGGTGGTATTGAAACTTTTTCATGACATTTGTTATTTATTTACGGGAAAGAGAAGGAAGTTATAAATACTGTAGTTAAAAAAGCAAGATTTTTCAAGAAAAAAAAAAGAGTAAAAGCTGATGTTTAAAATGAAATAGAGAGTATAAATTTATCAGTTATGTGTTAATAGTACTACATAACATTTTTAGAACATATTTTTTCTATAATAACTTTTTTTATATTTGGCATAGAAAAAAATAAGTTAATATTAAAGCACTATAAAGCAAAAGCAAGGTTTTTGAAATTCAGGGTCAAAACGGCCCTTAGAACTAAAAAAATATATATGTAAATATTTTAACTTTCTCCTTTTTAATATTAAATCATATTTTTCCCCTCCACAAAAAGTTGAGCATCAAAAATAAAAATTATCTGCATTAAAAGTGGAATTTTACGAAAAAACTATAAAATTTGCAGATTTCAAGGTCAAAGCGGACCCTGAAGATGGAAAGCTAGAGTAAAAATATTTTAGCCCCTTCTTTTTGGGACCAATTGGCAACTTTTCCGCGCTAACAGAAATTGAATTTCGAAAAAAAAATTTTTGCCTGTACTTTCTCTCCACCCTAATGTACAAGCTGCTTTTGGACCTCAAAAACGTCAAAAATGCCTTGTTTTGAGGTCCTTCACTGACCTTACGGCAACAACTTACCACAAATTTAACATTCATTTTGTAAAGTTTCAACCTTCTATATTCCATATACAAAAAGAAAATTGGAGTTAAACAGCTCCTGGTAAGAGTTTTGGCTTACAGCAACCAGGCGCGGATCCAGAGGGGGGGGGGGGGGTCATGGGGGTCATGACCCCCCCCCTTAACCGACCAAATATAGCAAAAAATTGCATTTTTGGGACTTATATTACGAAAAAATTGCCAAAACCCCCCATTTTTGCACAAAAATTGCACTTTGACCCCCCCTTTCCGAAAATGACCCCCTCCTTAACCAGAAGCTGGATCCGCCCTTGACAGCAACTTCCATGTCTTGAAAATCCGCTTAATTTTTGATGCCGCACCTTCACCTTTAGGGGTCCATAAAAACTAAACAACTCAACTTTAGAGCAAAAAACATTCTGGATTTGGTCTTTCAATAAGATAATAAACATTAGGTACTTTTTTGGAAAAAATCTGAGACGTCATGAATCACAGACGTGACACTCTCTCAGATTCTTGCCCTTAACATTTAATCTTTTACACTTTACAGCAGGGCTCTCCAACTTACGGCCCGCGAACAGATTTTTTTTCGGCCCGCGGAAAAAATATGTTTCCCCCCCCCCCCCCTTTTTATTAAAAAGATATTTTTTTTTATTAAATTAATCGGAACAGTGACGAGTGAATACGTCAAATAATAAATAAAAATCTTTTCAAACTTTGCAAGGATTTTGAATGGTTCTCAATCGCTCTGGATGAATCAATTGATGTTTCTGACTCGGCTCAAGTACTTTTATTTGTTCGTGGGGTGAACAGAGAATTTAAAATCACAGAAGAATTGGCTGATGTTCACTCTATGGAGAGCAATGTGACCGAAGACAAAAGGTTAGAGACCCCTGCTTTACATTATTCAAATTCCTTACTTTTTAGCCTACTTTCCCGTTAAAATTAAAAGAAAGACGAAAAAAGTATTAAAAGTAGTTTAATGCATCTAAAAAATATCGCCAAGTCCAAAAAATATCGCCAAGTTAAAAAAATAAAAAGGTAAAATGAAAATCGAAAAATTAAAAATTTGAAAGTAGGGTATTGAGATGGGGAATTTGTGTGTCGGTCGGTCTGTCTGTCCGTCCCCCCCCCCTAATAACTTTTGAATGAACATTCCGATTTGGACAAACTTTTTTTTGTTGGAAAGATCTCGGCGAGTACAGCTCATTCCCATATTTGATTTTTCGATTTGAACAATTTTTCGTTCAATATTGAACCGTTCAGAAAAAAAAATTAACATTAGCGTCTACGGGGAATTTAATTTGAATGTTGATCCTGAACTTAAAGTCGGATCTCCTTCAAACTAACTTTGTAAGAAAATGGTTTTGATAAGTAATGTTTGTAAAGTACTTTTCTGAGAATTCTTCTGTGAGGACTCTGATTCTGACTCCGACTCCGCAAACATGGCGGAAATGCAGGCTCAGAAAAAAAATGACTGACTGTGCAGACGATTTTTTGTTTATTTATTCATTTGTTTTATTTTATTTATTATTATTGTTTTTTTGGCAGACGATTTTTTTTGTAACAAAACAAAACGAGAAAATTTTATTCTGTATTTATATTTAACAACTGGCAACGGATTAAAAGTGAAATTCGAGACATTTTATTAACGGACGAGTTTTTTTTTTTTTTTCGTTTTTTTTCTTTCTTTGATAAAAAGTGTTTTGATGCTCTTTGTACTTTTATTTATTTATTTATTTATTTATTTATTTTATTTTAATTTTTTTTTTTTTTTTTTTTTTTTAAACGATGGAGGATTTTTTCTAAGGAAGGAGGAACTGTAACAGTGTTACTCTTTAAAAGGTGCGACAAAACTTTATTTATTCGTTAATTACTTTTTACGTGTCTATTTCATCTGATGAGAGGGGTATATTTTGCTTTTCGAAATCAGCTCTAAGTGCTAAAAAGGTATGTTTGACATAATTTTCAGTCTCAGATAATCAAGAGAATAATGATCATATGCGAGAATGTCGATGTCGATGTACGGGAAAGTAGGCTCGTTTAGTTCTTGACAGAACTTCTTGTTACGTAATAATGTTGAAATCTCACATTGTTCTTAGAATACAGACAAAAAAGCTTCAAAGCAAAAGTTTATACTTGGCGACAGCCTAGTTGACGAAATATTTCGTCATACATAAAAGCCTACAGCAATGGGCATGACGAAATTTTTCGTCATGGAAATTAATCGTAATATATTGAACGCATCACGTTCTACGTTGTTCTTATCCATTACTAGCGGTACCCGCACGGCTTTGCCCGTGGTATAAAATTAAAAGTTCATTTGTAAAATAACTGATATCGCAGAAAAAATGCTCTATTTTAGTTGTAATTCAACTATAATTCCTTCAAAGTATGATATAAAAATCTGGTATGGACCCCACGCTACTTATTTTTACGTGTAAATTTCTTAGTAGATGCCTTAAGGCTACAGTGGACAAATAAAATTGATTTTTTTCAATTATTGAATTATATGTCTAAAACTTTGTGTGCTTGTATTATTGTACATTTACGACATCTAAAAGCATAAAAAACACAAATTAGTGCAAAAACAATGAATACTTTTTTTTAAATTTCATATTTATATATTTTTTTAACAAAATTTCAAAATGTTCCATGCGTCACAATTTTTTTTTCAAACTTTGAATTATCACTTAATTTCCAATCATTAGGCATGATGCCACAAAACAATGCATTATATGCAATGTTTTATGAGATAGTTTATAAAAGATGGCTGAAAATACAAAATTTTCAGTTGAAAAAATCACATAAATTTTCATTTTCCACCATCTTTTATAAACTATCACATAAAACATTGCGTGTAATGCATTGTTTTATGCAATCATGCCTAATGATTGGAAATTAAGCGGAAATTCAAAGTTTGAAAAAAAATTTCGACGCCTGGAACATTTTGAAATTTTGTTAAAAAAATATTTAAATTTGAAATTTGAAAAAAAAGTAGTCATTGTTTTTGCACTAATTTGCATTTTTTATGCTTTTAGATGTCGTAAATATACAATAATACAAGTACACAAAGTTTTAGACGTATAAATCAATAATTGAAAAAAATCCATTTTATTTGTCCACTGTAGCCTTAAGTGCTAAAATAGTGCTTGGAGTGAGCAAGATAACAGTTCAAACATTTATATCCCTCGTTTGCCACGAAACATGAAAAAAAAAATGTTTTACAATGATTAATCCCCTAAATATCGCCGATTTTAACATCATTCAGTGGATTTTTCGCAAAATATCGCCAATAGCGCCAAATTGAGTCCAAATAAAAAAAAGAAAACAATTTTTTTCGCCAACTTGGTGATATGTCGCCAAAATGGCGGCAAATACTTGGCGACCAAAAGCTTGGCGATATATCGCCAAGTGGTCGCGCCAATTCATATCACTTTTGTCTGCATTGAAATGAACACTGTTTTACTCCACAAAAGGGGTAAAACACCCCCTTGGAACATTCGAATGCAACCCCAAGGGCAGATGCACAAAAATAAGCCAAAAGAGAAAATAAGAACAATTTTGTTGCTCACAGAAACCAACAGAAATCTTACCAAAGTTTAAAAGAAGAAGAAAGTTTTCTTTCCTAGCTTAAAAAACAAAACAATACATTTTCCGAAATGAAACACTTTAAAAAGAACGATGCAATATCGCAATTGATACGATATTTGGTTAATCTGTGCTTTAGGTACCCTTTTCTCGCTAAATGGACGATAGGCGTGCCAAGCGTGGTAACCCTGACTGTTTTGCGTATTTTCTCTGGGAGCTTTCAATACAGCGAGACACGCAAAAACGCGCCATTTGGTGACTTTTTGAAAACGCGCCAAGTAGGGTCCCAAAGCACATTTTCACCGGGAAAAAGACAGGGATGTCAGAGAATTGAAACAGAAAAATACTACGCTTCCTCTAAAAAATACTACTGTTTCCAAACGTTGCCAAAATCAATATTGCTAAAATGCGAAATCTATGCAAATGAAAAAAAAAACCGCCAAATCTTTTAATTAAGTCATTAAAGTATATTGGAAACAGGGTTGCCAGAAAAATACTACGCTCCTTATTTGGGCCGAAAAAATACAACCGTAGTATCAAAAATACTACGTCTGACAACGCTGGAGAAAGAACGAAACAAAAATAAGTATGAACACGTAACCATGGTAACAACATGAAAAGTTGATTTCCGTTGATAAAATAATTCATTTCATCTCTCTTTTCAAACAAATTTTATCCTCGAGCTATTACATTTAGAATCGTTTGGCTTGCTTTACTGAAGGTAAGCCTTGAATTCCGGGATTCTTAAAACAATTGTTACAGCTCTCCTGATGATCGTAGAAACTTCGAAAAATGTCATTTTGTGCAGAAAATTTCAAGCTTTCGAATAACATAAGACTTGAAAATGTGTATCAAATATTTCTTCCCTATTTTATCGAATTTCCGCTAAGAATTCGAATAGAAAAGAACGAAATGGAATTTTCGAAAAATCGCTTCGAGGTGCAAAACTACATGCTACAAACTAATTTTGTGCCAAGTGGCATGAAAATCGACCGAACGGTTTTGGCGCTACGCGCGTAACAGACAGACAGACAGAACCACCTTCAGCTTTATTATTAGTAGAGATAGAGATAGAGAAGAGAAGAGATAGAGATAGAGAAGAGATAGAGAAGAAGATAGAGAAGAGAAGAGAAGAAGAGAAGAGATAGAGAAGAGATAGAGATAGAGAAGAGAAGAGAAGAGATAGAGAAGAGATAGAGATAGAGATAGAGAAATCTTAGAGTGGTTATATATATGCCATCATATTGTCGATGTGTCATGAATTTTCATGTTCTTGTAATCTGTAACTTGAGCGCTATTAACGTGAAAACGGGCGCTGCATGATCTATACTTCGAGCTGCCACAATTACGATTCATTTTAGTCTGCATTTTAGTATCTTACATGTTAGTAATAACTTTCTGATTTGAATATTCTTATTGTGAATTTCAGTGTTTTATATATTTAGGAGGTATTAGGAGAGAATCGAGATCCTGGTGTCCTGACTGCTGTGTTGCCTTGTGTATGCCGCACTGTTTCAAGCAATATCATACTGCGAAATAATTATTATAATTTGTTCCATTAATGCGTTTTACATTGAATACATTTGAATTATATTTTAAATATAAAATATTGTATCAAAATAAATAAAAATCATAAGTTAAAAACGATATTCTTTTATTTGAGGTGTGATATAACTTATCGCTGCGAAAAAAAAGTCCCCATTGTGAAACGAGTTGAGCAATAGCTAATTGCCCGGTTAACAGGTTAATAATGTAAAACTCGCGACTCCGGTCGATTTAAATATGTTTTGAGGAACATCTAACCTCACGCATTACTCCTCTATACATTATGGTTGTACACACAATCGTAATTTTGCATTAAATCAACGCATGTTCATAATGTCATGTAATGTACATAATGCATTATAGTGCCATTCATTTATATGAGAATACAGAATACTCAACGTGAACATATAGAAGACTAAACACACTTTAAGGTTACAGTGTGACTCTAATAAGTTAACCTATATCATTGAAAATGTTTACTTCTTTTTGGGGAGTTCAGTAAAAAAAAGGATGCGTGTTATTGGCCCTGAATTAAGTTGTGATAGTTTTGAAAAACAAAGTAATCCAACTTAACTCAACGCTAACTTTCCTTCTTCTCCACAAAGAGAGGTGGTAAACATTGTCAAGGTCACTGCTCAACTTTTCAGAGCCACACTATAAGTTCCATTCACCGTCGAACCTGTGCATGACTAACCTGCAAATGACTTCTGTGACGAATTGCGCATACTGTTCCGTGTTGATGATGACCACCCATCTCCCATTGTTGTTCTTGGCCCAACCTGGTCGTATCATGCGAGTGATGGAATCGCACACCAGAGCTCCATCAGCGTTCTCTGCTATTCGAGGCATCCGTTGCTTCTTCAAGTCTCGGAAGAGTTTCTCTAGGGGCATTTTCATGTATCGAATTACTTGGCTCACGACGTCACTTGGTGATAGAAAAAAAAAATTAAAGCATACATTAAGAAATTGCAAAACTGTTGGAGATTTTTATATTGATTGAATTTGTCATATGCAGTCAACTCTTGTCTACTTGAAGTTGGTAAGAACCGCCTAAAAGCGTCGAGTAGCTGGTATTTCGAGTATTTCGAGTTATAAGAAGTTCCCGCAGCCTCCTCAAGAGTTTGGGACCATACGAAGACTTCGAGATAAAGGAATATTTGATTCGAACTATCGAGAGTTTACTGTAATTGAATAAATAGATCGAATGCATCATTTTGGTTTAAACAAAAGTAGAAATGAGAGCATTTTTTGAGTAAGAAGTTTGGTTTTTAGCTCTTATTTACCTAACCAGCTCCCCCCTCCCCCTTTATCATAAAGCTACGTTTACGTTTTTTTTTTTTTTACAATTTACCACACTAAAAGTTTACTGGCTTCACAAACAGCAAAGGGCTGCAAATATAGCTTCTTTCCTAGCTGTAAACAACAAAAGGAAGATTTATATCCTAAAATGAAAAATTACATCAAGGCTGTAGTCGAACTCGTCACTTCCATACTGATTGCAACCAAGCAAAGTAGAGGGACTTTTGACCTATCCTTCTACATTTAGATTCGGGAAGCACTTTAATTACAAACGAGCCGCCTTCGACTGTTTAAGCTACCCGCTTGAGGTGGGCTAGCACACACTGTCTTGCAGTGTATTTTGGTGGTTTCTCTACTTTTCTGCCTGCTGCAGCACATTAATTAATGAACAGTACATTAATTTTCAGCTCGGTGCACCTCTGTAATTATTTTATTTCAGCGTGCGCCTCTCACAAAGATTCGTCACATCCACTTCAAGCAGAAAAAGAAGAAAAGTAGTAATTTTGCTGAAGCGAGAGGCGGTTTTTTAAGAGAAAATCCGAGGAGAGGAGTTCGGTAGGCTTCCAGGTGTCTTTTTCTCAGAGAGGAAGAAACGTCTTCTAAAATTAACGTTTTAATTAACATCTGCAGTAGTTAAAATAGCCCAATTACGAAGTGGGTTTCTCTTTCAGAAATTTTCGAATTGATTGGTACCTCGTTCGACTCTGACTTTCAGCGGATCTCGAGGAGTTTAAGCTTCAGGTAGACAGACGTGCACAGATTTTAATAGTATAAGAAGACAGATTATAATATTATCATATCTCTGTAAATGCACACTTCATAAGCGTGTAAAGTCAGTGGCACTCTGTTTTATCTGCTAAGAATTTCTGGGAAACAATGTAGCTATTCAAATTCCTTCAGCATAATTTCGGGGGCAGATCTAAACTTAAGATTTTTTCAATGTTTTGCCCCAAAAAGTAGTTTTACTGCTTGGGGACAGGAAAAATTTAAAGTTTTTTTTTTTATTACAAATTCTTCTAGTATTATAGACTTGCGATTCCGAACTTGTAGATACTATTTTGTAAACTGTTAGCTAATATTGTAATTTTGAAAAAGGGTAACAGACATTTACTGACCCTTGCTCCAATTCACAATAGTACTAATCGCTTACTTTTAGTATTTTTGTAGTCAACTGATTGCCTAATTTTTCAAGGTAATCAAAATGAAAACATCAAATGGAATATTTGTGATACTTACATAGGATAGTCTTCTTTGTAACTACAATAATATCGGCCATATTGTGCACATCCCGGTGGCTTTTTAGAACCAGCAGGCTCTTTCATTTCCTCATCTTGGCCCTTTTGCCAGTCGGGATTTTCCTGCCTTTTCGTGCTCTGCTGTTTCATGGTGGGAGGCAGTGCTGTCACTTGAGAAACCCAGTTGGCCATGCGCGCCAGTTTCTCTTCGTTTAGCGCCTCATCCGGCGGTTTATCCAGGAATATCCACGTGGTGCGAAGCTTTGACTCCTCCATAACATTCGATACGTTGGACATTGGAGAGGGAAGAAAGGTCTTCCTCTCTTTAGAAGTAGGGGCAACGGCATCCGAGGTAACGTGTACGATGAGAAGTAGAATAAATGCTGCAAACGTCTTGCGGAGTATATGAAACATAGCCCTGGAAGAAGTAGAAAATGCAAGGAAGTATTTATTTTGTCTGAAGCACATACAATCATAAAGAACATTGGGGAATTTTTCACTAATTCCACGACGTGTTTTTGCCTCTACAGTTGTGGCAAAGCTAACCTGGTAGCGTTGTGAAGATTTTAGAAAGCCCGATCTCAACATGATGTACGTTGCTAGGTTAGTATAACCCTAATTATATAGATATATTTTGTAGGAAACTATTCTGAAATTCAGCAATGCAGAATAATAAACAATAATCTTTTTAAAATAGCTTTTTCCTGACCTTCATTTCAAAATATCCATGGGGAGAAAACTACTTAAACTTAGTATACATCACAAAAATGGAATACATCCATATGCCTAGCACATTAAGAATGTTCAAAAATAAAAGAGGAAAGAAGCGCAAGAACTGAGCTCCTTTGAGCTTTCGTCTAAATTAAACCCTGCTCTTAACTCAATATGATTGTTTTCTCAACAAATTATGCATTATACAACCAATGTCGCCAACATACTAAACGTGTCCTAGTCATCATTGTTGAACACAGAGGATCTTCGACCACCTGGCATGGAGCCCGGGATCCTCCGGTTACGACCTCGACACCTTACCGATGCATGGGGCCGACATGGCTTTAAATTCACCATACAGAAGGCAACCTTTTCGAGAACTAGACTATTGCTTACGTCTTATGTTGCGTCTGTACAGTGAAAAAAGCACAGACGTGCGTGTGAAACACCAACTTCCTCCCTAAAAGCTCCCCCCCCCCCAAAAAAAAAAAAAAAGTTTAATAAACTTCTTTTGTTGAAATTTACAATGGCCACTGCCTAAGTAATTAAAACTTATTGGGTTTCTGTTTATGATGCCTATGTTCTGAGCGGACACACGTAATCTATATCTATAAAAATGAGTGTATGTATACTTGTTCTCTATACAAATCCACAGTTTGCGTCAGATTTTCATCAAACTTGACACAGAGGTTCTCTGTTGCCCTAGAATTCTCATAGGCGGGGTCTTGAAATTTAAAAAAAAATCTAAAAAGCTCAAATTCAAGTTTTTTGTCAAAAAATGGCCCTTTTATAGGAATCTAGATTATTTATATTGTAATCGAGATAAGCCTTTTAGCATTCAAATTGATGAAATTTCAGATTTTTAAATATTAGGCTGCGTTCAGAGTATTCGCCCGGGCCGCCCGGGCGTTTAAGCCGTGACGTCATAAATAGCTGCCCGGGCCGAGCCCGGGAAGTTGTGGTCTGGACAGCACTTGTGCCTTTCGGGAAGAAACAAAATGGCGGACACAACAGCAGAAAGTTACGCGGCGGTCAATGCAGGAACAATCCTGCATTCGCTCCTATATTTCGGCCCAAAATGATACCATTCTTAACCTTGGCGGCAATTATTGTTCATCTACCGTCATGGTTGAGCGTGGGATCGAAATGACTTATCGAATTTAATGAGAAATATGTTATTTTAAATGAAGGAATTTACGATGAAATAGGCCTAACAGTAAGTAAAGAATTTCATCGATCTCGCTTATCTGACAGGATTGTTCCTGCAATGACCGATTCTCAAGGAAATGTACCATTTCAGATTCATCACAGCAAATAGCGTGCGTATTTTTGACCATTGTGTGTGTGTTTTCAAGATTTTGTTTTAGTCACTCTTCGTAAATCCTAGCAGACGAAAGAGCAATAAATTTCAGCCAATGAGCATCATCCTTTGCTAAACGCCCGTGACTTATCTGCCCAGCTAAATTGCCTGTGCTGCTTGTGCTTGAGCCCGGGAAGCTCGGGCGTCTACTCTGGACAGCATTTGGGAAGTTCGGGCGTTCCAAATGGCAGCTCTGAACGCTTTGGGAAGAACCCGGGCTTCCCGGGAAGCTCGGGCGCGTACTCTGAACGCGCCCTTAGTATTTTCCAACAATGATTACGATTAAAGTAATGAATTTTCAATTTAAGGCTCACCTATTTCCTTTTAGCATTGAAATAAGTAAAAAACAATCATAATTCATGTGGACTTTATAAAAAGAACCACGGATTTGAATTTCAAATTTGCAATGCGACGACAGTTGCGTCTGTAATGGAGATAAGCCTTCAGAACGAGGAAATAGATTTGTTAGATTTTTCAAAAGTTAATATTTAAAATTTGGCGGGTGAAATTGATGCAATTTTTTCACTTCCATGTGCATGTGTTTCATGCCAGTGGACGCGGCAAAGCAGAGACAACATTTATCTTTAATTTTCACCTTTTGATAAGACTATTTTTCTGTAAACGTTTAACTTTCTGTAATATTTTAGTTTTTTTCAAAGTTTGTACCTAAGAGAGATTGATGCAAATTATTTTATACCCATATGAATAGAACTCTTTCAAACTTTTTTTCCCTGAATGCTATGTTGTATTAATAAGCACCCGGGCAACGCCGGGTATTAAGCTAGTTATTAAATAAATTTGAAACTCAATGCGTCAAAAAGAGGATACAAAAGGTAGACTGAAAAATAGTTTTAAGATACACAGCTGGATAAAAGCATACACTTTTTCTTAAAAAATCATAAATTAACTCAATAGAATATTTTTCACGGTTTCACATACACTCACGCACACATACACACCAAGTAGTTTGAAACAATATTCAGTGAAACTGTCTTATATAAGTGTGACATTATGCACGCATAATGTACTGCACTGGATGAAAACTTAGGCACCGGGCAAAATATTTTCAAAAATATGAACATACCTGCCAGCGCAATGTGGAGATTCCTCCTTCCACGAGGTGTCCAAACAGTCGAAAATTAAAATCCTTCTATGACATTCAATCAACTGTCCAGAGCTCGTCTCACGAAAGTTTTTTCTTTTTTCTTCTCCGCATCATTACTGAAGCTTGGGAACAACTAAACCGGAAAATAATTATTCCGACGCTCATGACATTTTGCTTCGATTTATTCGCGGTCTTCTTTGTACCAATTATATCACAGCGTATTTGTTTTAATTTACTTCGCTCTAAGGTCAGCTGGTTTTCTGAATATAGATAGCGTCCGTCTGACATTCTGGATTTTTACGTCTTTTTATGCATAAGGTGCATAGAAGAATCAATTGCAGATTCAGAAAGAGGAGTTAGGTTGTTTTGTGCTTTAAATGCATGTTTTTTTTCCTTTTGAAATGAGGGGCTGTTTTGTTTGTAAATGTATCAAAAAATACTTGTTCAATTTAAAGTTGGTTAGTGAATGAATATAGGAGAAAGTAGGGAGATTTAACCCACTTTTTACCAAGACATTCTTTTATTTTTTTTCTAACCGTTAGAAAATTTGAAACTGACATCATTTGTTTCCTGATGATGGCTGGCAACTTTTTACGATTTCATGTTTCATTTAAATTGTATATTAATTCTTTTATTATTAATTTTACAAGGATGTTCAAAATGGGTCAAACCTCCCCACTTGAGGGAGTTTTGACCCATCATAAGGAAGATTTGACCCCCATATTAAAAGTTGAAAAAAATCATGCTGAAATAATGAGCTATCTAATCAGATACTATTACAAGGTTCCTGTAATAATGAGGTCTAAAAAAATACGATGAATTTTTAAATAAATTTAATTTGAATCTGTAGAGGTTATTATTGTTAGAAATGCCAATGTCAAATTTCATTTTCAATGCAGCTCCTTCTTTGCCTCTGCTGATCATTGAATGAGGGACCTTAATAACAACTATTTTAAATGATGATACATCAGTGAAAATCCTTGATTTAGTAAGATTTCTACCACATTTGCCTTTCTAGATAATAATTTCATTGATTTTTATGCCATAAAATAAAAATTACAATACTTAAGTTGCAATAGAATAAAGAAATTTAGCAAATCATTGAGGAAAGTAAAAATGGGTTGAGTATCTTGACAAATTCCTATAACAAATGACTAGCCGTGTACCCGGCCCTGCCCGGGTTTCGGAAGGGTATGGTGTTTTAGAAAACACTCGTTCATGAATTTTTCAACATTAAAGTGCATATCTATACACACAATGGCTACTTCTGTAAACAATGGCAATTTTTTCTGACTGGGCAAACTAAAAAACTGTATTACACACCTTAAATACAAATGCAAGCTACAAATAATGTTTAGGTAAATCGGAAATGTTATAAGCTTGGTACAGGGTGCGGCGGAGAAACTTGCAGACTTGAAAAGTCAACTAAGGGAAAAGTACATCATGTATCAGTTTACTACTTTTTATAAGATATGGTACCCATTCTGAATTTTTATATTAGTTAGATTTAAAAACTACACCGGGAAGAATGACGGTGCCTGTTAATGATGCACTCATGTACCCTAGATTTGTTGCACTCTTTCGAGCATATCGACTGATGGGATGTTGGTGATAGCAAGCCGGATGTTGTTCTCCAGGCGTTGCAGGGTCCGGAGCTTGTCGTAGTAAACGATCGATTTGAGACACCCCCATAAAAATAGTCACAGAGTGACAAATCGGAAGAGCGGGCCGGCCACGGTACGTCACCTTTCAAGGAGACATTATCACTCAACTGGTGAACCACAGCAAGTTTGCATGTATGAAACTGGAGTTCTGTGTCCAATCAAAAATCCCCAAAGCAGCAGCGTGTTTACGCGCCGAACGCCTTGGAGAGCGCAAAAATGACTCCCTCACTTTTTCGAAGTTTTCTAGGGTTCTGGAAATCCGTTGACCTCCTGGGCCTCTGTTGCCACACTCTCACTTTCCCTGAATGTTTTCACCCACAAAACAGTCGATTCCCAGCCAGGAATGGGAACAACGGGCTGAATTTTGAACCGAGTTCGGAAGGCACGTTGAGTGGCGACCACCGAAAGATTGTTTGAAAAGTAAAATTCGGCGGCGAACGCTCGTTGCTCCTTTGTCCAACGCATGGCGACAACTAAACTATGAGAAAACAAAACTTCAGGACCCTCTCTTTAAAATGAGACTCTTCCTACTCCTTTCTGACCACTCCTTGCTAATTATCATCCAATTAAAATCAGCAAGTTTCTCTGTCGCACTCTGTAAAATCAATCGCACTGGAGTCAAGTATTTCCGAACATTACACGTAAAATAAGTCCCATCATTAGTTTATGTCCTTGTGACTACATTGGTGAAAACATCTTATGTACCTAACTTAGAAATTTTTTGACTATAAACATTTTCTATTCTCTAACTGTTGCCAAAATCAATTATCTTTTTATTTAGTCTCGTTAGCGATTATTGGCACAGATGAATCTAAAAATCCTAAGAAAGCAATGAATTTCATACTTACTCCAGAGAAGCCTTGGTTCACATTTTCATTATGATCACGATTAATATTGTTGTTACCAGGCAACGAATTTTTGCAACAATGGACTGAAAATTTAATCATTTAATGGGGAAACTATATGAAATTTACTATTTTCCATAGTAACTTTTTTAAACTAAGCTTTTTAGCAATAAATTATCGCTTATCCTGCTCACTGTTGCTGTAGCTATCTACGGTGAAAAAATGGTTAAAATCGGTTCAGTAGTTTGGAAGATTACCCCGGACATACGGATACAAAAGTAGTCTTTTATGTATATAGATAAAAGGAATTTTCAGTTGGGCTTAATTTTATGAGTAAAATGCATCAACAGATAGTGCTTCAAATGAATATGCAGAGAGCGATTACAAGTTAAGAACAAAAAGCTTTTAAAAAGAATTATTTTTAATACAAATTAAATGTTGTATACAGCTTACAAATTGTTGCACCATCAAATAACACTAAATGAGGAGATTTGACATGTTGGTGAAATATTTATAAAAAAACGGAAAAAATTAAATTAACAGAATTAACATTACTTCAACTCTTCAACCAACAATTTAAAAAAAAAAAAAATCCTTAAAGCATTGCATGACATTTTTAAAAATCAAACGATAAGTGAAATAATGAAATAAAGTGAAGGATTATTTATATAGTGTAGGATTTAAGCGTATTTTTTTTCCTCACTTTGGCTTCCTGTCAAAGTAATAAGCGATACATCTAGCTATCACAACTTAAATATATGTAATGAGTATGAAATATTTAAAGAAGCTTTGAAAAAAGGATCCGGATAAACAAGGGCCGCGGGATCCACTGTATATTTTTATCGAAACATCGATTTTCGAAAAAAAAAAAAAAGAAACCAAATAGTAGTTACTGGAAGATTTTTTCAAACAGAATTGACTTTCTTTCTTTATTTCTTTTTTCTGAAGAAAATTCTGATCAAATGAGACCAACTTGTTTCAACGGCCAGTTGAATTTGCAAAGGGCTTGTTTTTCTCAAGTAGTAACATATCTTTCAGTTCAAAAAACAAATGAAGACTTTCAAGAACTCCCCAATGAAGTGCGACGTGCGTGGAAGAAGCGCACGCCTCCAGCGTCATCACGCAAGAAGTCCAGCCTTTTGTAGTTTATGCGGTCATGTTTCTAATTTAATCACTGATACTAAAAGCACGATTGAATGAATATACATGTAGGTGACTAGCAGATCTGTAGAAGAAAAAATGAACAGCTGGAGAATGAATACTAATCTATTGAGCTCTAAACTCACTTCAAGTGAAAACAATTTAAAAAATATTAAGAAAATAAAAATAATAAAATCAAACAAAGAAAGAGAGAGAGAGAGAAAGGATTTTGATGCAAAATTCAGATGACATATCATTATGTTCAGTGACGGATACAGAAATTTTTGTAAGGGGGGTCAAGTTTCAATTACAAGTATTATACCTAATAATAGTATCAGTTAGGTGGGAGGAAAACAAAGAATGTAAAATTTAAGCCTTTTTCAAAATGAATCACAATATTGCACAGCAAGTAATATGTTTATACTAGCAAATTTACTACATATTTGTGTTGTTAAAAACGTACTATTAGGAAAACTACAAATATAAAATTTATAAATTGTTTAAATGCAACTCTAATATCGGAATTATAAAATTCTTCAAACAAGTAAAATTCGAAATATTTTTACTCATAGTACATGCATAAAATATTTGCTTCATTGAAATCAGAATTGATAATGATTGCGCAACTGATAAAATTTGTTTCTCATCACAGCCCTCTGTGACAGCTGACCCTTGACTAACCCCTGAATCCGCTCTTGATTATGTTGCTAAAAGCTACATTAGCTAGGTGCTACATTAATGCTACTAACTGGAAAAAAACAAGACTTTAGAAAGTCAGCCAGCAGCGAAGTCGTCATTTTCCCCTCTGGAGTCAAAGGATTTTTTATTCAGTGCAATTTTTATCGGAAAACAAAAATCACTCCAACTTATTGTTATTATATGTGCAAACAGTGGCGTACATAGCGCCCCCGCAACCCCCGCGGCGCGGGGGGGCGCAAGAGGTTTGAGGGCGCCCGATCCAGAAAAATAGCACTAAAGGTTACACGGGGAAAATATTTTTTACATTTTAATAGGGGGTGGGGGGCGCATTTACAAATCTTGCTGGGGGGCGCACCTTAGTCTATGTACGCTACTGTGTGCAAACCTTATTTTTTTAAGCCGGTAGGAGAGGGGATTGCACCCCCCCCCCCTTTAAATGAAAGGCTGACCTGTAGGTGAAACATGTTAGTCATAAAAAACAATAAGTTAAAATCCTTGCATAAATATACACTGCTCGACATTGAAAATGCAACACCAAGAAGGAGTGGTCAGAAATTCATGCAAATTTTACCGTAGACGCACGTCACTGAGTTATGCAAATGATATGAAATGCGCAGCTTTCCGACGCACGTGAAGTAAGATATAAGAGAATGAAGTTGAAAAGTGGACTATGTTCATGTTGGTTTTTCTGCCAGACTAATTATCGGAGAAATTTGGTTTTTGTCTCGAAGGATACGTGTGATAGGAGGAAATGCCACGCCGTCCTCAACGAAGACACTTCGAGCATATAGACGACTTTACAAGGGGTATGGTGATCGGACTGAGAAGGGGAGGTTGATCCATACGTCAAATTGCAACTGATACCCACATGGATGCAAGCACTGTGCAACGGCTGTGTCGGAGATGGTTGGAAAGAGGAAATGTAGCCACATTGAGGGCTGCAGGTGCAGCCAGAGTGACGTCAGACCGCTTGGATCGACGGATTCACCGACAAGCTGTGGCGGACCCGCAAGTCACTTGTACGTCGATTCTGCAGCACGTGCAAGGTACCCTGGATGTTCCTGTGTCGACCAGAACCATTTCCCGTCGACTGGTTGCACGTGGCCTGCAATCACGGCGCCCGCTAAGAAGACTGCCATTGACCTCACAGCACAGACTCCAACGTTTGGAATGGTGCCGAACCAGAGCGACGTGGATGGCAGAATGGCAAACCGTAGTGTTCTCAGATGAATCCCGCTTCTGTATGTCCAGCGATAGTCATCGCATACGTGTGTGGCGTCGACGTGGAGAAAGATCGAATCCGGCAGTAACTGTGGAACGCCCCACAGCGCGACAACGTGGCATAATGGTTTGGGGCGCTATTGCATACAATTCCGTATCACCTCTAGTTCGTATTCGGGGCACTATGACGGCCCAACGATATGTAGATAATGTACTGCGGCCGGTGGCAATCCCCTACCTTCAGGTTCTGCCAAATGCAATTTTTCAACAGGATAACGCTCGGCCTCACAGTGCTTGAATCAGCCAACATGCTCTACGAGGTGTACAGATGCTTTCCTGGCCACCATACTCTCCTGACTTGTCACCAATCGAACATGTGTGGGACGTGATTGGACGCCGTTTGCAGAACCTGCCACTTCCTCGTTCAGAGGACGAACTGTGGCAAATGGTTGAAAGGGAATGGAGTGCCTTACTGAGCCGACGCCGTCCTCGCTCTAAATTTTGCTTATTTATTTTGAAATAAGTATCACTTATTGTTCCATGCTGTCTCTGTCTTCTTATCAAATTTCATCAATTTCTGACCACTCCTTCTTGGTGTTGCATTTTCAATGTCGAGCAGTGTATACAATATTAAAATACTCAAATTTGTAGGAAACTGTAGAGACGTGTTTTTGGGGTTAAAAGAAATTTTTTTGATCGGATTTTCTTTTTCTTCATAAAGGGTCCCACATAAACAAGAAAGAAAGTGTTTGAAGTTTCCTGAAAATTTGTGCATTTTAAAGTTGTATTTTACTTTTCAGCACAAAAAGATGCTTATTTCTTGCTTTAGACACATAATTTGCCAAGATTGCCCTCCCATCGCTCCTTAGTAAAAAAAAATAGTATAATCTTTCATTTTAGCAATGAGTTTACGTTTTTGTTAAAATAAAAATTATATCTCAATACTTTAATACTTCTGTGACTCATGAGATTAGAATTAAAAAGTAGGATATCTGTGAATCGTTTACTTTGAACATGTACTAAAGAGACTGTCTACGAATCTCGTTCTTTTTTTTTGGGGGGGGGGAGGGGTCTCGTGAAATTGTGACAATTTATGCCAAGGAGGAAAAATGGAGTAGCAAACAGTGTGACTTTTCACATTTTTTAAAGATCATACTAGCTGCCAGGGCAGCTAGATTAGCTTCCTGCGGCATGTTGATGCATAATATTACCCCCTCCGAACTTTTACCTCATTCTGATGTTATATTTTTTGATATTATTTAATATTCATAGGATTTCAAAACATACTACTCGCGTGACCCAATAATGCCCCAAGAAGCTAGCTGCGTTGCCCGGAGTTGCACGGGCGCTTCGCGACTTTAAAGTAGTAAAGAAGGTTTCAACAAACTACTCGCCGCGGCGCACTTTGAGCCGCCTTGGCGGCGAGTCAAGGCGTTATTATCTCATTATCATTTTGTTACTGTTTCATTGCAACCACGTTTTGCAACAGTGGATTTCATATTTAATCATTTAGGACAAATCGCTTTAAATTTGACTACTTATTACTTGATATCTTCGTTAATTTAAATGGTGTAATTATATAAATTTAAACTAATGAAGCCTGAAAAATTACCAACCTATCGGTACCTGGTTCGACTTTCAGTTCACTGACGTTTAGGAGAAAGAAGCATGAGATAGAAAGAAAAACACTCAGTTTTTAATATAAGTAGACTAGCTGCCAGGGCAGCTAGATTAGCTTCCTGCGGCATGCTGATGCATAACGTCCCCCCTCTCTAACTTTTACCTCATTCTGAAATTATATTATTTGATATAATTTAATGTTCATTCGATTTCAAGACATACCACGCACGTGGCCCGGCGTTGCACGGGCACTTCGTGCCCTGAAAGTAGTGAGAAAAAAAATTTAAAGAAATTACTCCCCGCCAAGGCGGCTCGCTTACAGGCGCTTCACGCCTTTACTTTTTTCCTATATAAAAAAATCATTCGAATTATTGAGATGCTTCACGCCTTCAAGATGGTGAGGAAAGTTTCAGTAAGTTCATGTCGCTCAAAGAAAAAAAGCAGACATAGATACTCAGTTTTTAATATAAGTAGATGGCTCTTCAACAAATAAATGTTTCAAAATATTACCAGTAGCTAGCGATAAAAATTCTACGTAAGTGGTCCGCTTATGAGTTTCGTGTTTGATTTAGTTAAGCCTTCATTCAAAATTCTCATTATCATTGTTATTATACTGTTTCATAGCAACGACGGTTTGCAAGAATGGATTTCATATTTAATCATTTATTAGGCTTAATCGCTTCAAACTTGACTACTTATTAATTGATATCTTCGCTAATTAAAATCGTATAATTATATCAATTGAAACTAATGAAGCCTGAAAAATTACCTATCTATCGGTACCTGGTTCGACTTTTAGGTCATTGGCGTTCAGGAGAAAGAAGCGTGACATAGAAAGATAGTTAGAAAGATAGAAAGAAAGATAGTTAGAAAGATACTCAGTTTTTAATATAAGTAGATGTTTTGAAATACAGCATGAAATGTAACAAAGAGGTGGAGGATAAATTAAAGTGTTGCACTTTGAGACAAAGTGAAAGGGGTGATAAAAATGTTGAAAAAAATCGTGACATTATTTATGGATAGCCCCCTAATGAAAACTTTGAATAATTACAAAAGATATCACAGGGAACAACGCTTTATCACTCAGTAAAACAATAATTAAACATTAAGTTTCGTCTTTCGAGATTTTGGACATCTCAGTTTATGTGTTACAATGATTTATGAATAAAAAATTATTGATCAAGCCCCAAGGTTGTGCTGTTAGGTGCGGTTTTTCCTATCATATATTATAATTCGTCATTTCAGTCATTACTTTATGAATGTTGACAACGCCCTCATCCCTTGACGATAGTTGCAGAATCGCCATTAGATGAGGGTGATAACTAAAATGATTCTGGAAAGGGAGTTTTTGGCACAGCATCAATCCTAACAAACTATCTTTTCTTGAGAGGGCTAAACGTGAAGATATCTGAAAAGAAGTAAGGAAAGGGAAGTATGCGCGCTTCATCGATTAATGAATCTGCTAAATTTTACGTGTTGTCAGGAGCGCCCTGATAGGAGGTCACGGGAGGTCATTGTGACCTCCCAATAGTTTCAGTTTTCGGCCCACTTTACTGACGATTCGGCAATTTGAAGGCAATATTGCAACATTGAGATCTTTTGTTCTTTTTAGTTTTTTTAATTGTTTTTTTAATGATTTTTAAATGTTTTTTCTCACTAAATGTTTTGCGTGTACGACATGCGTGCATACTTGTATTTTTTCATTCGGTAAAATTTGAACTTCGATCGGCAAATTGATAATTTTCTCCCTCCGAAAAATTTTAGTTCGGTACGCCCCTGCGTGTTGTATTCAGATTGTAATTTCCTTCTTCATAATTATTATTTTTAATGAATTGTCAAAAGCTAGAAATATTTTTTCAATTTCCTTATCAATCTTGAAAATATTTTCTAAAATAAACAAATACAGATTTATAGTAACTAAGGGTGATTTGGTGCCGGAATGTACCGAAACGGCTTTTCCAGACTGCTTTTCTGGAAAAATAAATTTCTTTTAATTAAAATTGGTCAGAACAGGACTCAGGCTTAAACTTCAAGATTTCAGCATTGGCTTTCCAGAACTGGATAATCTAAAAATTCGCTGCTGATTTATTACTGTACATTTCCAATTCCAGGGAGAAAGCTGCAGATTTAGATTCAAAAGAAAAAAAAGTACATGAAAGTTAGAATTTTACATGCAATGCACCGCCAGCTTGGTTAGAGACTGCGGTTTTGCCCTCATTAGGAATCATCAGCCTGGAACAGGAAGCAAAGGCAGATATAGGATAGCCGGAGACAGATATCATCTTATAAAAGCTAAGAGTGCCAAAAAAAAAAAAAAAAATTAGCAAATGTAAAATTAGCACACCATGGCGATGTATTGCATGAATTTTTGCTTTAGTCCTGCCGTAGGTGCGGTAACTTGCTGCTTCGAAGTGGAATTTTAGTTTGATTTTTGTCGCTAAGATGATTCTAAAAAGACAATTTTATTTCTACTAATATGAGAATGAGCACTGTAAAAAAATCCTAATCATTCCTAGAAAATGATGAGCAGCTAATGTGCCTAATATTTCTGCTAGTGGGAAAAAAGGGAAAGCTTCCCGTTAAAAGTCAGAAACTTTCCTGAAATTGACCTGGAACATTTCTGAAGAATTTAGAAACCTTTACATCAGAAGCCAATCATGTTTCTCACTGGAAAACTAGGGAAAATTCAGTGAAAATATATGCATGTCTATATAGTAACAGCTCGACATCTACCTGATTTACCCTGATTTATATATATATGGCTGAAGTGCAGACAGAATTGCAAGTAAGTCAGGAACAGTTTGTTTACTCACAATTCCTTCAAACCTACAATAGCCGTAGACTGCATTCCGCTCATATTTGAGACTCAGTCAATCCAGAAGAGCCGTAACTGAGCTGAAGAAGGTATGAAGCTAACTTTTCATACAGGCACCAGGTCCCTAAACTTATATTTAGAAAAAAAATTCTCCATTGAAAAATAATTCGAACACAATTTTTTTTGACATATTTGAGATTTAAACTCAATGAGGCATTCGAGTCAAAGTTTTACCGGGCCGTGCAAAAAATTAGGTCGGAAACACCACTTGTCATTCTACTGAAACCGCTTACCTGCTTAAGTATATTTCCCTGCAAACGCTGTTATTGACAGCGAATGTAAAGTGGTGTAAGCAGGGGCGGCCCTAGCTTTTCGGACCCCTATGGGGCGGCAAATATTTTAGGGGCGGCATTTTGGCTCGATTATTTAAAAGAAAGTTTTCTTTAATTGAAGAAAAGTAAGAAAAGTATAAACCAATTTGACAAACATCATTCTTTTTGCACTTCGGAATCCCGAAAGGTATGAATGTAGCGATACCTAAGCGCGTTATTTAAATGCATCCCTTCAACACAGCATTTTTGGCTATTTCAACACAGCCTTATTAAAATTAACGAATATAATATATAGTATAAATTAAAAAAATAAACGAATCTTAAGAAACTGTAACTGTCAATAGAGACATTTTAAGACACAAATTAACTACGGTAGATAACTTTTTAAGCATGTCAAGGTTTTGAAATTGTTGATAGAAGACAGGGGCTTCCGGAACCTAGTTTTTTTTTTTTTTTTGTTGATTGGAAAATTTCTAAATTAACCGCACGAAACGCCGAATTTTAACGAATTATTAAAAGATAAATTAATAAAATATGTGCATGCTTAGATACTTACATCTAATGAGAAGAGACATCAGGCATAATTAAGAAAATAATAATAGTGCATGATTGTAATATTGCAAAACTGTCTCACTGTCTCCAAATTTTCAGAATCAGGAGTAAAAATTTGCTGAATAAGAAAATTTTTTGTAAAAGTAGCTCAGCTAGTAATCACTATTTGCTGAATCATAGTGCCAAATTTTTAATAAAATTTCAAGTTTTTATAACGATCAAACATTCTTTACTACTACCAAAGAATTTTTTAACTAATTTCGTACTCAAAATGAAAAACTATTTTGGATAAAAATTACTTTTCATAGTTGACACCTCTCAAAACTCTTGATAAAAAAAGAAGAGATTGACAAATTGATGTAACTACTGGCAATCAGTTAAAGCTAAAATTTATTCAAATTCACATTATGCATATTTAGATTGAATCTTAAAGATTTAGTCGAGAAACCCACAAAAGAACTGTGATATGTTATTTGTTTCAACCTAAGTATGCGAAACATCTTTCACTTCCAGTGCTGCGACAAGAGCCAAATTCAGAAGCAGATAAGATGCTGAAGCTGACATTAGGTTGCTGATTTAAATAATTATTCCAGATGCGGAAACTACTTTCCAATGAAAAACCATCGCATACAAGTCATGAATTAGCTGAATACATTGATTTAAAAATTGACTCAGAAAAAGATGAAAAGAATTTTTAAAAAAACTTCAGTTTATTTTTCTTAGTCCTTCTACAAAACATTTACCATGCATAACAATACATTACCTGGTATTTCTGATATAGCAAGCAAATTATTAATCTCTCATCAAGTTGTCATAAAAGTGTGCTTCAGATACAAGTGTGGTTTAAATGCATTTTTTAAATGATTATTTTACACACACAAACTTTAATAATTGATTGTGTATACATACATTTTAAAAATTTAGGACACGCTATATGTTTTTAGTAGTTAATATACACCCAATGTGTGTGTAACACACTCAATGTGTAGAAAATATCTAAAGCTCGACCTAACTTTTTTTTTTTTTTTTTTTTTTGAGGCCACTGCCAAAATTATTGTGGTATTTGTTTTTTATTCTTTTCCTCCTTTAAATTTATAGCTTTAATAAATATAAGTAGGGCTAGGTTTACCTACAAGCTAAAATAATTCATTTCCAAATGCAAGAAAACCTTGGTACCAATACCTTTCAGAAAAACCAACTGTCATAATTGTATCACAAAAAGTGCACGAAAATTAAAAATTGACCAATTACTCCTCTACTATATTGCTTGAGATAAATTTTTGTGATTCATATGTTTCATTTCTTGCTATTTATTTAATCCGAATTTTGGTATTTTGAAAGTTCTTTGGATTAGAGAGACGACCAAACACTAACTTTGTACCGAAAGTCGATGTCAGTTTTCTTTTCTAATTCCAAGCTCTTTTTTCTTATCGATTAATGTCACTGATTTATAAAGCCACAAGCACGGGCAATTTTTATTTTGATTGATTTTAATTTTCAAAATAAGGTTTAACTTTTAAAAATAAATTATTTGCCTTTTTTTCTCCAGCTATTTTTGTAATCTTAACTACCCCTTATTAGGCCTCATAATGCAGAATTTTAGATCTATTTTTCAATAATTTTCTCGGGGGAGAAACTCCCGAGCCCGCTAAAATAGAGAATATTCCATACTCCATTAAAAAAATTCACTGTGTAATTCTCATACCTACCCCCATTCAAGATTAATCAAAAAAAAAAAGAAGAAGAAAGAAAGAAGATAGTATTAGGTTAAAAAAACGAAGTTACGAAACAAAAAAGAAGGCTCTGTATTAGCGAAAAAAAAGACACATAGGTGACAAAAATGTACTGTTGTTACTACAGCAATGTTTTCCGGACTACAAAAGGGAGGGGCCCTATATAGCTAAAATGACTTAGGGCGACGTTCGCTCTAAATATCACCCTGAACCAGGGTTGGGTTTTTGACGTGTTCGACATGTCATGTCAAAAACCAGTTTTTGACATGACATGTCGAATACCTGTCGAAAACCCGTCGAAAACCTGTCAAAAACGTCGAAAACCTGTCGAAAACGTCAAAAACCTGTCGAACACTCAAATAGGGCAGTAGCAGCTGACGTCATCCTGGGAGACAAACAAACACCACGTGCTGATGACAACTAAACATACTCGAAACGTCGTCTGCTTTTCTTTCCGAGGATTTGCTCTGCACTTTTTTCTTGTACATTTGACTGTTATTTTGGCCCGTTCTTTTTTCAGTTTTGGCTTGTTTTGTTTGTTCTTCATACTGATGCTTCATTTTCAACGCATCATCATTTAAAAAAAGTATTATTTCTTGAACTTTCCTTGTTTTTAACCACTCAGTAGAATAACAACAAACTGTCTGCTAATATGCTTGTTTTGATAGGATTTGATTGTTCTTAATGCATTAAATGTTCATAAACTGTGCAGTTATCGATCCTTCTTTTTCTTTTTTTGTATTTGTACGGCAAGTTAAAAACGCATCAGTTTAAAATTTATTTTTACTTAATAAATACGGATCCAATTTGTTAATAATCCTGATTTTACCAATGTATCTTCTTTTTGCTTAGTTATGAAGGCTTTCACAAGATTAAAAACACATTTTACAATTAAAAAAGGCTAGAAAAACAACTGCGCACTCGCAATACCATGCTATACATACGGTAAACATGATGGAGTTGCTTGTCCACCAGGAACGGTTGCCAGGCTCCGTTGCTATGCAAAAAGCACGTGGCTGCTACTGCCCTATACAGTGATTATTGAGATTTTTCATAAACATATAAAGTTTCTCATCCTGAAAAATATTAAATAAAAATTTATAAATCTTATCAATCAAGTTTAATAAACATTAAATTAATAAATTTAATGAAAATTATTAATCATTCTTTTAAACTTACTTGTTTTGCCGTGAAAAATGTTAAATATTAAAACTTAAATCCAGCTTTTAAAGTAGTTTTGTTTAAATGTTTATATAACTATCAATTACACTGGCGGAAAAAAAAATCCCAACACCAAGAAAAAATTACTGTAGAGTAATGAAATTTGGGTAATGCAATTGTCTAGTTAACATGTTTAATTGATTAAATGTACAAGATCACTGGATAATTTAAGCTCAAGAAAATGCTGTGCAAATGTGAAATTATGTTAATTTAATAGAGGGTGTAACCTCCAGAATTTTGAAGGCAAGCCTGCAAGCGTGCATGCATTATGTCATACAGGTGCCGAATGTCACTTTGTGGTATAGAGTTCCATGCTTGTTGCACTTGCTGTGTCAATTAGGGGTGCGACATCGAAGGCAAAACATCGATGTTTACAAAACATCGATGTTAGAAATTACAACATCGATGGTATTGATACATCGACCAAAAAACATCGATGTTCTCAAACATCGATGTTTTAAAACATCGACCTTTTTACAAATATTTTGTGTACATTTTTGAATATACTACACTACAGAGTAACACACATGAAAATCTCTAACAAATGTTTTCAAGAGGGTCAAAGAATTATTTTGGCATTGCGTCAATGTGTTAAATAAAACTATTATTTCAAAAATGTCAAAGTAAAGCCAGTAATAAATTTTATAAATAATTCATTTAAGTAATACAAAAGAATAAGTACTCAACTAATTTTTGAAAATATTGAATTTTATTGATATGACCCTTGAGTAGTAGTATTGAAAAAAAAAAAAAAAAAAAACATGCAAAGATGAATACAAACTAGTTTTAGAAAAAAGCAGTATTTTCAAATTTGAATAACACTGAAAATTAATCTACCTCGAAAAAAATGTATCATAGCACTTACCGTCAGTTCAATGATGAGAAAGAATTATTTTGATTATATGAAACATTTTTTTTTCAAACAATGAACAATTATTATTAGGAGCTAGAAATGTGAATTTACTTATGAGTGAAATATCGTACCAAACCGCATTTTGCAAGTCAACTGCAAAAAACAAACAAAACAGAGCAGATAATTTTTTCCTGTCGCCGTTGATGTTTACGATGTGTCAAGAAAAAATCCCTCTGTTTATTTTAAATGCATTTGATATTCGGTAAAAGAGGTATAGTTTTGGGAAATTCTAGACACGGGCAGCACCAGATTTACTTTTCTTTCTTTTTCTACGTTATTTTCCAGACATTGCGGATTTAATACACAAATGAGCTTAATTCGCATGGTAGATCACAGGAGCTCAGCTGTAGCACTTTTCAAATGTAGACGAATTTTTGCATGTTTGACGGGGATCCAGACTATTTACGTGTGAAAATGAGATTCAATTAATGATAACTAAAGGGCTCCTGCATTTTTTTTTTGTCAGACATTAATTCCAGGTGTATATTATCGTATGTATTAGGGTTTTGACATTGGTGATGATATTTCCGAAATCGAATGTTGTTGGGTCTATTTTTAATGTCAATGGTTTTTCATTTTGAAGATGATGTTTTTCCATCGATGTCACTTCTCTGTGAGAAATTTTGTTACATTTTTAATTCAAAATGAAAAAACATCGATATCAGAAAAAACATCGAACCCAAAGCATCGATATTTCAAAAACATCGACACCAAAGCATCGATGTTAAAAACATCGATGTTTTAACAAAAACATCGATGTTTCCAAAACATTGACATCGATGTCGCAGCCCTAGTGTCAATACTAGGACCGTCATTGCTGACTGTGGAAGATGCTCGAGGTGCCATCACATGATATCCCATACGTTATCAATTGGAGACAGATCTGGTGATTTTGCAGGTCATGGTAACATGTCAGCACTCTGTAGAGTACATTGCGTTACAGCAGCGGTGTGAGGGCGAGCGTTATCCTGTTGGAAAACGCCCCCTTGAATGCTACTCCTGAAGGGCTGTACTACTGGTTAAATTAACAGACTGACGACAAATTTTCAGTCAGTGAGTTTGGGATAACCACAAGAATGCCCCTGCTGTCGTAGGAAATTGCTCCAAAGACCATAACTCCAGGTGTGCGTCCCGTGTGTCTAGGCCGTAGACCGCTTGGATGCAGGCGGTCCCCTGGCCTCCTTCTGGCCAATATACAGCCACCACTGGCACTAATTCAGAATCTGTTTTCATCAAAAATTACAACAGATCTGCACTCCGACCTCTAGTGAGCTCTGTCGTGGCACCACTGCCGTCGGAAAAAGCAATGGTTTGCAGTCAATGGAATATCGGCTACAGGCTGCCTTCCTCGGAGCTGTCCTTGAAGTAAACAATTTCTTACTGTTCCTTGGGTCACGACGTACCAACTGCAGCTCGAATGTCAGCCGCAGATGCAGTACGATGAGCCACAGCCGTAAGCAAGATTCGGCGATCTTCCTTCTCAGTCGTGCCACGTGGCAGCTCGGAACTCGATCTTCTTGAGGTAGTACCATCCCTTGCCCATAGCTTCCAATAATCATGCATGGTGGAAACATTCCCACCCAATTCTTTCTGCAATATCGCGAAATGAAAATTCACCTTCTCGTAGCCAAATTGTACTACCTCGTTTAAACTCGGTGAGCTGTTGATAATGGCTTCTTGGTCTTCTTAAAGGCATTCCTGGCTAACATGAACGCAATTTGTCAAATTTCACGGAAAAATAATACACATGAGCTTCAAAACACGCATTTAAAACAAGCCTTATTTGCATGTTCTGAGTGACGCCAGCTGCGCCACACTTATGCGCGGAACGCGAAATTTCAATCGATGTCATCTTTCAGTTGTATAAACACGCCTACCAAATTTCGTTTATCTAACACAAGTCTTTCTTGGTGTTGGGATTTTTTTTTCCGCCAGTGTAGTTATGTTATCAATCAAGTTTAATGAAAATTAAATCAATAAATTTAAAGAAAATTAATTCGCATTATTTTAAATTGACTTGTTATGCCGTGAAAAAAGTTACAAATATTAAAACTTAAATCCAGTTTTTAAAGAAGTTTTGTTTAAATGTTTAAAAACTATCAATTAGTTATCTTATCAGTCAAGTTTAATAAAAATTAAATGAATAAATTTAATGAAAATTAATTCTCATTCTTTTAAATTAACGTGTTATCTCATAAAAAAAGTTTTAAAAGTTAAATCCAGTTTTTAAAGTAGTTTTGTTAAAATGTTTTAATAACTATTAATTAGCTATTTTGTCAATCTAAAAATCTTCACATCAGAATTTAAAGTGATTTTTCTTTCTTTTGAGTAAAAGCAAAACTAAATTAATTAGTACTCAGTGTACAAATCTGCTAAATATTTTTGATCAAACTATTTTATTTATTTATTTATTAGTTATTGTTGTTACTTTTGTAATCAACTTTATCTGTGAATTATTATAAATATTCTGTACTGGAAAATAAGCTTATTGTTTCAACAGTATTACTGTGGTTTCTTTAAAAAAACTCATAACAAAAAAACAATACTAACTTTACTCATTTTTCATTATTACCAAATGCATCATTTCTCAATATTTTTAATTATTAATTCGGAGCAACTTATTTTGATATATTTTTTTTCACATATGTATAATTTGCTTGAAAATACTCCCCTATTACATGAAGATTTAGTTCAAATTTAGTTTTGCATAAATTCTTTTAGTGGAATGATTGCACTCTAGTCTGCCTTATCTACACCTTTTTGGTCAACTCCTTTGTTGACCAAAAATTCAGGGGCTCGGGAGTAAATAATGGTATCTGACAAATTCTAAAAATCGGACTATTTCAAATTAAAATTAAAAAAAATCACTTGTAAAAATTTATTAAGTATACCCAAGACACACAGCACTTAATTAATGTGCCCACTTCATTTTTAAAATAAAAAAACCTGTTACAGTAATTTCTCGAAGCAATAAAGCCATGAAGTTAAAAATGCAAGACAACGTGTCCAAAAGTACAAATAAAATGTTTAAAAATAGTTAGAAAACTATTTAGTTTATTTTTAAACATTTTATTTGTACTTTTGGACATGTTGTCTTGCATTTTTAACTTCATTAATTGTACAAAGTTTTCGACTGTTTTTCTTACAATAAAGCCATATTCAAGAGCCATATGTTTGATTTTTTAAAATGCTAGTTACCATTATTTACTCCCGAGCCCTTCAATTATGTTTAGGATTGCTTATTACACTTTATTTTAATAACCTAAAACTCCAAAAGTTTACTTCAGTGTCTGAAATCAGAGATTGTAAAATTCATTTGAAAATGTATTTTGATTATCAATATCAAATTTTAACATGTTTTGGACAGAAATTTAGGTTTTTGACAATTATGTCAAAAACCATGTCAAAAAGGGGTTTTTGACATCAACCACCATCATGTTTTGTTTTTACCATCATGTCAAAAAGGGGTTTTTGACATGATAGTAAAAACCGGATAAAACCTCCGACTGTCAAAAACTTGCCAACCCTGCCCTGAACATACGGTTTTATTTTGTCACGCTGTTTTGAACTCACATCATTTATTTATTGAGTTGCATTTACAAGCCATTTATTTCTTTTTAAGGGGTCACAGCACCTTTATAACATTTTTTTTTAATTTACTTGAAAAATGTAATTCTTTGAAACCTTTGTTTCTGCACTTATTTAACAATCAATAATAATTTATTTTCAAACATGAAAAATTTTGTCCTCTTTTTTTGAAAATTTGAAAAATTTAAGAAAATTTCAATTTTTAAAAACGCTAAGGCTTTTTTGTTTTTGCACTTACAGTGAACTCTCACTTATACGCTGGCCCAAGGGACCAACAGAAAAAGGCGCATAAGTAAGAGAGACGCATAGGTGAACAAGACTATTTTTTAAAGGGCTAAAACACGACATAGTTTCCAATGAGAGAATGAACAAGAATGTTTCTATAAAAAAGGGATATATTGATGAGATGAATGGTAAAGATAAAACAAAAGTTGCAGCATGCCTAATTTATTACAAACTGTTTCTTTTATAACGATGCATAATAGATAATTATCCCTCTCCGAACTCTAGTTAGTGCGGGAAAAATGCCTTCCGTGAGTATAATAAAGGCGAAAGATTAAAGAGGAAAGTGAAAAAAAAATGCTTATTTCTTAAAGAAAATGAATTAAATTTTTACATTTTAGGGAAAATTCGGCGCATAAGTGAAATATTTATTTTGTAGAGCGACGCATAAACGAATGATTCTTTCATTATTTTGCTATGGAATGTGCTGGGACCTGGGACCATTTAAAAACGTCGTATAAGTAAAAAAGGCGCAAAAATGAGACGGCGTATAAGTGAGAGTTCACTGTATTTCAAAATTTTCTTTTACTAAATGATCACAAGAATTATCTCTAAAAATTTGTGCATTCATTTTCTTATGGGTCATTCCATGTCAAGTGTCCCAAATTTCGAGAAAATCCCCACTCGACCCCCTCCGATTTTGATGAATTTTTTTTGGATATATATATAAGGCTTGCATGAAACCATACCAAATTATAGCTCCATAAGCCTTATGGTTCAGCCAATAAAAGTTATTTTATAAAGGCCGCTTTTTCGTGTCTTGAAAAAAATGACCAAATTGTCAAGTTTTTGCTTTTATTGCTCGCGACCTAAGACGATTATGAGTCTCAAATTTGGTGATTCTGATCACTGTTTAGGGTAGAATAGCCTACTTGTGTAACAAAAGCTCCATGCACTGTAGATTTTTTGCAATTTGCTGCCAAAGTTGGTAAAAAATCGTATTTTGGCAAATTTTGACCATACGTTATCAGCTTGTATCTGCTGAGAGAATGTCTTTCTAAAGCTTATTCTTTCCTCGTTTGTAGCCTGATAGTTTGTCCGAAAGGTGTGCAAGTGGCATTTTGGTAGCTCAAATAATTGCTGAATTATGCGAGTTGAAATTCCAGTCAAATTTCTTTTTTCTCAATTTTGCCTCAATTTCAAAGGGCAATATCTCAAAAGGGTCATTTTGAATTTCAATTTTCTTTACATCATTAGAAAGAACACACTTTTTTTAACTAAAAAACGTTATTTTTATTTTTGAGACAAACCAGTTTCAAGGGGATATTGCAGATCAAAAATATGTACGTCATTCAACGTGAAATCAAAGAAAAAAAGACATAGACCTCAAAAGTTGATGTCAATTTGTTCTATTAAAATTTACAGGAGCTATTGTACTTATGTTCTGATGAAAAAACCCTTTTTTAGATATTTTTGAACTTTAGTTTTTGTGTGCGCATCCGTAAAAACTCAAGAAATGGCAAAAAATAAAGTTTCGTTTTTAACAAATATAATTATCTTCTTACCGCTGCTATAAGAGCTTGAGTCTTTTCCTATGTGTTATTTTTAAGCTCTTGAAACAGAATTTCGGATGATATGTCACTTGGCAAGGTGTCATTAATATTTTAAATTCATAAAAAGCATTGTTTCCTTTTTCAAAAAAATAAAAATTATTTATAAATGAGTAATAAATAAAGCAGTTAATATGTTGTGTACGTGATAAAAAATATGTATAATGGGACTGCAGAGCCATTATTCTAAAAAGCGATAACAAAAGTTTTCGATAGAGTTGAATATTGCAATTATTTCCACCATGTAAATGATAACAATAGTAATTGAAAATATGATAAGTAGTAATTGAAAATCCATTCTTTATTCTGCCGATGGTGTGTCTAGGTATTCAGCCAATGATTGCAATTTGCTCATAAACAAAAATGATGAAAAATGGGAAAATGCTTTTTATGACCTTGAAACATTAATGACCTACAATCTTGCCAAGTGACATATCATCCGAAATTCTGTTTCAAGAGCTTAAAAATAACACGTATAGGAAAAGACTCAAGCTCTTATAGCAGTGATAAGAAGATAATTATTTTTATTAAAAACGAAACTTTATTTTTTGCCATTTCTTGAGTTTTTACGGATGCACACACAAAAACTAAAGTTCAAAAATATCTAAAAAAGGTTCTTTTTTTATCAAAACATAAGTACAATAGCTCCTGTAAATTTTAATAGAACAAATTGACATCAACTTTTAAATCTATGTCTTTTTACTTCCTTTTACGTAGTAAAGGAAGTATTGTGATCGCGAAAAAAAAATCACTCAAATTTGACTGTAAATTTTGATTTTGCTCACCCCCGAATGAATGTTCAGTAGTTTTTTCGACCTGTCAGCACGCGCATATGTACCTACCAACATATAAGCCGCCGAAAAATCCTTTTCAACCACCCCCGAGTTAATTACGACGAGTTTTCTCGTGACGTCTGTATGTACGTGTGTGCGGATGTATGTATGTATGTGGGTCGCATAACTCAAAAACTATATGCCGTAGAAGCTTCTAGCTTGGTATGTAGGCTCTGAGGATGGTCTAGTTGTGCACCTCCCCTTGTGGTTGCATTCGAATGTTCCCAAGGGGGTGTTTTACCCCTTTTTTGGGGTAAATCAGTGTTAATTTCAATGCAGACTCAACTGTTACGAATTGGCGCGACCACTTGGCAATATGTCGCCAAGCTTTTGGTCGCCAAGTGTTTGACGCCAACTTGGCGACATATCGGCGACAAATTTGGTGAAAAAATTATTTTTTGAATTTGGGTTCAACTTGGCGCTATTGGCGATATTTTGTGAAAAATTCACTAAATGATATTAAAATCAGCAATATTTAGAAAAATAACCATTGTAAATATTTTTTGCGTTGTTTCGTGGTAGATTAGGGGAGTAAATATTTGAATTGTTACCTTACTCACTCCAAGCACTTTTTTTAACACTTAAGGCAACTACTAAGAAATTTACACGTCAACTTGGCGACATATCGCCAAGTTGGCTGCAAATTTGGCGAAAAAATTATTTTTTGAATTTGGGTTCAACTTGGCGCTATTGCCGATATTTTGCGAAAAATTTACTGAATGATCTTAAAATCAGCAATGTTTTGAAAATTAACCATTGTAAAGTATTTTTTGCATTGTTTCGTGGCAGATTAGGGGAGTAAATATTTGAATTGTTACCTTGCTCACTCCAAGCACTTTTTTTAACACTTAAGGCAACTACTAAGAAATTTACACGTAAAAGGAAGTAGTGTGGGGTCCATACCAGATTTTTTTCCTTGATTTCACGTTGAATGATGTACACATTTTTGATCTGCAGTATCCCCTTGAAACTGGTTTGTCTCAAAAATAAAAATAACGTTTCTAAGTTAAAAAAAGTGTGCTCTTTCCAATGATGTAAAGAAAGTTGGAATTCAAGATGACCCTTTTGAGATATTGCCCTTTGAAATTGAGGCAAAATTGAGAAAAAAGAAATTTGACTGGAATTTCAACTCGCATAATTCAGCAATTATTTGAGTTATCAAAATGCCACTTGCACACCTTTCGGACAAACTGTCAGGCTACAAACGAGGAAAAAATAAGCTTTAGAAAGACATTCTCTCAGCAGATACAAGCTGATAACGTATGGTCAAAATTTGCCAAAATACGATTTTTTACCAACTTTGGCAGCAAATTGCAAAAAATCTACAGTGCATGGAGCTTTTGTTACACAAGTAGGCTATTCTACCCTAAACAGTGATCAGAATCACCAAATTTGAGCCTCATAATCAGGGTTGCCAGATTTAAGAACAGTAAATACGGGACAGGTTTCAAGAGGTGAAGGTGGGGGATATTTTTTTGATTGAGGGCAATTACTGGTTTTGGCGCATTTTTGAGGGGTAATAAAAAAAGATATTTTAAAAGCTTTCGGAAGATTCCTAAGATTATGGATGAACCTATTTTTGGAGGAGCTCTAACTCAAAAAATAAAGTAACGAAGTTCAGTATACAGATAGACGTTGATAGGAACAGGTTCTAATTCGTTTTTTTACTGCAGGAAAAACGGTGCAATCGAAAAATTTTCTTGTTAAATGTGACTACTTTATTTAAAACACAAATGGAAGGAATCGAGGAGCAAAACTTTTCTTAATGCTACAGCAGCGAATGCAGAGTAAAATGATGTAAATGAGTAATGAATAAAATAATTTTAATGCGCGATTTATAAGCGTGTTGATTTTACAATTGATCAGACAAAGAATTAAACATTATAATTTGAACAAGACAAAAAAAAAACCCTCAAATAACCTTTAATGATGTTTATAATGCAATATTCATCAATTCTGTCTTCAAAAACCATATTTGCTACTTCCTTCCAAGGCCGCCGTTGGGGGGGGGGGGAATACTGGACCTCTAGTACCGGGGCCCGGAGCTTTGGGGGGCCCGTAAGGTTATGAACATGTTTTTCCAGTAATAGTGTCATCAAAAAAAAAAAAAAAAATCTCGCTTTCCATTGCCGATGCTCAATATGAAACAATTGCTAGTACAAACACTAATGAATGAAACACGCTTGAGCAAAAGAAAATGTACCGCTTTTTAAAATCATCTGGAGATACAAATAACGTGAAAATAAAATCAGATGCACACTTTCGTAACTAAAAAAAAAAAAAAAAAATCTCTCTCTCTTTTTTTTTTTTTACAATTGCAAATGTGCTGAAACGCTGGCATGAAAGTATGAAATGGGGGGGGGGGGGGGGCTGCATGGGGGGCCCGGCATCAAAATTGGTACCGAGCCCCATAGCTGGTAGCGGCGGCTCTGCTTCCTTCTAGTCTAACAATTATTTTCAATGCGTCTTCAAGTTGTTATGAAATTCATTACAACTTATATGTAATGAATTCATAGCCACACTAAGTTCTGATTTAATTAACTGAACAGAACATAACATCCGTTTCGTACTTCAATCCGCTTCAAATTCATATTATGTGAAAATACTCGTTCAAGCTCTCAGGGAAAGTTTTTTCAGTAAAAAAATGTACTGTGTTTTTTATTACAGATACAACAGTAACTTAACTTTTCTAATGCTTGACACCCTGAGAATGTTGAGACACACCACTGCGATCTTAATGAGCAACAAAAAAATGCTTGTTTCAAATAGTATTTTTGCTGCATTTCCAGGACAACGTATTAGTCATTTTTTTACCTTCATCCACTCATATCGAAACACACATAATCGTTTTTCCGGCAGATCACTTTCCGACGTTGAACGTCTATTTGTGTTAAATCTAAAAAATTCAATCGCAACAGAGCATTAAACAGAGCGCAAAATCGCAATAGCGTCATATTTCTCCTATCAAAGTATAAAAATGGTTTTTTATTGCGATTAACAACGCATGTGTAGAGATCTATTTCCAACATTTGTCAACAAGTAAAGAGGAAGTTCACAATTCTTGTTTTGCTTTATATTATTTATTTTTTTCTCCATGAAATAATGTCTCGTTTTATAAAGTATTGTTATTGGCTAGAATACGGGACTTTAGCTGTCCCGTACGGGAGTTCGCCGGGACGCGGGACAATTTTTCAAAATACGGGACTGTCCCTTGAAATCCGGGACGTCTGGCAACCCTGCTCATAATCGTCGTAGATCGCAAGCAATAAAAGCACAAACTTGACGATTTGGTCATTTTTTTCAAGACACGAAAAAGAGGCCTTTATTAAGTAATTTTTACTGGCTGAACCATAAGGGCTTATGGAGCTATAATTTGGTATGATTTCATGCAAGTCTTATGTGTACATCCAAAAAAATTTTCATCAAAATTGGAGGGGGTTGAGTGGGGACGCCTCGTACACTTGACATGGAATGACCCTTATACTAGTTTGAAAATACAGTGAACTCTCACTTAATCGCCGGCCCAAGGGACCAACAGAAAAGGCACATAACTGAGAGAGACGCATAAGCGAATACGCCTTTTTATAGATCTAAAACGCAACATAGGTTCTAATGAGAGAATGAACAAGAAAGTTTCTACAGAAAAGGGACATATTACCAGGCCCGGATTACCCGTTAGGCCATCCTAGGCCCTGGCTTAGGGGCGCAAGCTGGAAAGGGCGCATATTGAGGAGAAAAACAAATTTTCACAGTTCGTTGATAACAAAAAAGAAAGGAAAGAAAAAAAAAAGAACGCGGCACGCTTGTATATGGAGAAAAATGTTCAATTAGAACGGATTGCAACCTGCCCCCCCCCCCCCCCGAGCAGGAGATAAAAATTGAAAGGTAGGGGGCGTAAAGCTTGAGTCGAAATAATTCTGTTCAAAGCAAATACTTTTCAATAGCTTCGATTTGAGCAATCATTTCTTGAAAATATAGTACACAGGAAAATTAGTAACAGCCATGGTATAGAAAATGGTCTATTATAAAACTTATTTATGAAATAATTTTTCTCTTGATGTCTTTAAATCATGTCAGTAAGTTTGTTTTGCAATTAATAATTTATTAATTTATATTTATTTAAGACAGTCAACCCACAGGGGAGTACGAAGTTTAAGTTTTTGGAAGTGGGGCATATTAATCAGTTTACCGAATGAAACTTCAAATTTTGCCGAATGACAAAATACAAGCCTACACAAGTTCCAACATTTAACGAAAAGAGACATTAGACACCCTTTTAAAAATTTATTACAAATTTGCTTCCGAATTTCCAAACTGACACATCATTTGCCGAATAAGAAAATTTTGGAGAGTTAGCACTGACCTCACGTCCGAGCTCTTCTGCTACAAATATTGCTTATTTTGTACTCAAAATATTTACGATAGACTGCTTTAGTTCTCAACAGACACATGCATCGTATAACGAGTTCCTAATAAATAATTTCTAATGCACAATTTTATATATTTTATTTATAATTATATCAATTATTGGGGTTTACTTTCAACATATTATTTTTCAAAATATTTTAATGAAGGTCAAAACAAAGTTGACAAAAATCAGGACATGTCTTGAAATATGTTTTAAATAGAAGAACAATTAAAGAGAGGGATAAAACAATTGTGAGGAAAGGAGCATCAACATTCTAATCTTTCTAATGTAGAAAATGAAAGAAAAACAAAAGTGTATCAAGAAATTCAAGAACCATGCTTTTTAAGTTTAAATAAAATAAATTAAAAATTACTTTAAGCTATCATTGCTAATTATCTCTTCAGCCCAAAACATTATTATTCTTTTTTTCTGAGGCCACAGACGTTTGTTTTTCAATTTCTTTATGGAAAAAAAAATAACTGTTTTTTGAAAAAGAAAACGCGAGACAAGATGTTTTACAACATATTTTCAAGAATAAATAAAAGTTTAGCGATGTAGTGAAATAAGGGAAGGGAGCGTTTCCGAGCCTAATCCCTGAAATTCACGTCCCCAAAGCAGACTAAAATTGTGTTTTAATAATTTTAATTTCAGAAACACTTCATGGGAGATCCCCTGAATCCGCTTCAATTTCCACCTTCAAATATTATCTAATCTTGCTTTTTATGAAACGTCCGTTTTAAAAAGTTCCCGAGTGAGACTCAACGAACCCCATCTTTTCCCATAACATCAAAAGTGATCTTCAACCTCGCATTTAGGACTTAAATGTCGAAAATTTTCTGAGGAGAGTCCAGAAATCAATTTTTTCCCCTTACATCATCGAAGATTTTCGACAATTTCATTTATCTGATGTCAACAGATCTGTCAAGGAGGGTCCTCACCCCGACCCCTCCCAACATTTGAAACCCTCCTAAAATTTCAAAAAATATTAATGAAAGAAGAGTTCCCAACTCCCATCTCTTCACCCAGCATTGTTATAGATGCATTAGAATTTTTATATGGAAAGCTCTCAAGCGCCCCACCTCCACACCATAACAGATCATCTAAAATTTCGTTTTCAGACTGCAAGATCGAAAACTTTTTCGGGAAGTGACAATGACCTCAGGTCTCTCCCACCTCATTAAAAATTGTCTAAAATCTCGTGTTTTGGGTCTCAATTTTAATAAATATTCCCAAAGAGCTCCCCCCCCCCCCCCATTTTCGGCATTCAGTCCTCATCTAACACTATTCAAATCGTCTAATTGTTTTCATTACTTCAATTCCGACACCTTTACCGAAGCGAATTACTGAACCAACCCAATCGTCTAAAATTGTATTTTAGGATCTCGGGAGAGCTCCAGGAGAGCTCTCCCGATTTCCGCCTTTCCAAAGCATCATTAAAGTTCGTCAAAATTTTAAGTTTCGAAAAGGGTGAGGAGGAGTCTTCAAACTCATTCCTTTATCAAACATCATGAAAGCTGACTCACACTTGCTTATTATGTAGGACTTTGATTTCGAAAACTTACCCGGGGAGGGGGGGGCAGAGGTAAGTGACTACTGATATTTTTAGGGCAAAACAGTATGTATTTTGTAACATTCAAAGAAAAATATACGTTGTGATATCGGGCTTTTCAACTGAATTATTATACCATTAAATTCAGCTTAAAAATTACAATAATCTAGGAGAAAAGATCGTTTCTGCAACGTATATTTTGCTTTGAATGTAACAAAACACTTACAATTTTGCTTTATAAATAATGAAAAAATATCAATAAATTTAAAAAATCAATTATCTTTAAAATTGCGCGTTGAATTGACCTGCTGCGAGTTGTCCCATTACTTTCCGATAAATGGCATAAAATTGCATTTTGAAAGCTTCAATTTCGACAATTCCCGAGGAATCACCTTTGCACCTTTCTTTTTCGAGCATTGACAGAGGAATACGAAAAAAAGGGAAGAAAGAAAGAAAAAAAAACAAAATCATAAATCAGTTCATCAAATGGGGCGGGGAGGGGGAGATTCGATTTTGATAGGGTTCGGATGTGTGAGGTGGGGCGTAGTTTCTAAGTTTGGCCTAGGGTGTAAATAGACTTTAATCCGGCCCTGCATATTACTACGATTTAGCAATTACTGTAACGTAACTACAATGATAAAGAGAAAACAAAAACTGTAGCGTACCTAATCACAAATTGGTAAAATAAGATGATACATAAATGATTAATTGTCTCTCTCCGAACTCAAATTCATGCTGAAGAAAATCCTTCCGTAAGCAATAAAGGCGAAAGATTAAAAAAGAAAGTGAGGTGCCCATTTAAAAAAATAATAATAATTATTTTTTTTTTTACATTTTACGCAAAAATTCGGGGCATAAGTGAAATATTTATCTTTAGAGCGACGCATAAAAGAATGATATTATCATTATTATGCTATAGAATGTGCTTAGACCATTGAAAATCATCGTATAAGTGAAAAAGGCGTATAAGTGAGGTTTCGCTGTATTTTGTTTTATGCCAAAAATCGTAAAAAATTCTTAGAATATTTTGTTTTTAGATATTTAACAAGCTCTAAAAATTTCAATTTGATATAAATTGCTTAGTCAATGCACATTTTTTTAAACATATTGTCCTGAGTATAAAAATATTGTTTTAAAGCTGTATTTTTAATAGAAAAAAATCCTTAGCGGTTCCAGTAACATGGAAACACTAAACGCTGATAAGAAAGAGCCCATAAAAATTTTATTTTTCTATTAGAACACATAGCGTGTTTGTCCTAAAGGCACTCATAACTTTTTAAATAATTGACCTGGAGCAATGCTTTTTTTTCTAGTATTTTAAATAACGTTTACTTTTGAAATAAGCAATAAACATTTTTTTGGTTGTTTGATCATTTTTCAGGTAATGTCACCCCTTAAAATTTAATCGTGGAGAGTTGCGGCATTTCGGATTTTTTCCGGGGCGGCAAAACTGCTGCGGCCGCCCCTGATTGCGTCAACGCTGAGGCTAGTCGCATAGTTCGTCTAGTTTTCACCTAGTCACTTAACTGAGACCGCGTGAAAGAACTATTTCAATCCAACTTGGTTCATAAACGGCAACACCTTTATGATTTCTAAAAGTAAATAAAAGGGTCAAGATGGCATCTCCTGTTACCATCGAACCTCGTATAAATAGCCAAAAACCTTCTAGTAATATTATTTCATTCTTGAAAACAAAGTATTTTATTAATAAATATTTAATAAATGTCAATGTCCATTAGCCTTGCTCTGGAATTTCGATGTTAATTATTTTGAAATAGAAATATTCTGTTTGAATCCTTCATCCTGACACCACCTCTTATGAAATAATTCTGTTAAAATGTATTCAACTTGAAAACGACAAGTGGTTAATCCTTAATATAAATTTGGCGGAAAAATAGTGTATTTCTTTGGAGACTAAATGAAGTTGTTTGTTCTCGGAGGGAAATTAAAACTTTTATCCTGATGTATTTAGTAGTTTCAAGAGACGTATGTTGTTCGGATACATGCATGTGGGAAATATTAAGTTAAATGTATAGAACAAATGCGAAACTTAATTTACTCAACGTTTCAAACAACTTCGTAGTGTATTCTAAGTAAATACCTTAGCACAAAAATGTAAAAGATGAGTAAAGGTTTTAAGTATGGTATGGTAAGGTAAGGTATGAGTAAAGGTGCTCAATTTGGAATTAACTTCTTGTTCGACGTGAACCGAAAATTTATTTTAAGAAAGAATTGTTCAGGTTTGCAAACGTATTGTAATATTTTTATGTTTCTGAAGCTACACTTCAGGGATAAAATTGTTTTTGATAATAAATTTTAAGGACATTGTTTTTAATGATTTTTTTTTACTTTGAGAAATATGTTTTGAACTTTCGCACGAAGAAAAACCCTCAAGTAGAGCCTTTTTTTATTGAAGTATAATTAAATGATGTATTAGGAATTATTGAAATATGCCATTAAAATGATCTTTGTTATACTGTTTTTTATGCATTAAAGAGAAAACTATTCTTAATATTGTTGCACTATTTGAGAATATGGAATATTTTTTGTTGTAGACGCAATTGTTATTGAAATTTGAGATGGGTTTGTTGTTACAAAGTTTAATGTGTCAGTTAAAAATATTTTTCTTATTTTTCTCAATTCTAGATAGTGCCTTTAAACAGCAAAAACTTCCAGCATGGCAACCTATACTTACAGCTGGCACTGTTTTGCCAACATTTTTCATAATTGGACTTGCATTTATTCCAATTGGCATAGGATTATTGGTATCTTCAAATCAGGTATTTAGAAATATTGCAATATTCCATGTTTTATTAACAAATTCAATATTCATGTATTACTAAAGATTGAAGGAATGTTTAGACATATTTTCCTTGCAATGAAATTTTTCTTTCATGTTTTTGTAAGTTTTTATGTAATTTTGCCAACTGAATCCACTGCTTGACATTAGATGCATTACATATGCAATTTTTCCCATTACAACAACTTATTTGACATGATTGGTGTATTGTATATTTCACTTGAATTTGTTACTGGTTTGCTTTCTTATTGGACAAAAATAGAAAAATAATGTTCACATCACTCAAGTTTGCCCCTCTCTTTCTATCTTCATTTTGATAGAATTTTTAATATTTATTTGTGGTTAGATACGTTTATTTGGCTGATTATTTTGCATTTTAATGGAGCATTTAAAGTGTTGTTAATTCCTTTGGCTATGTACTTTAATGGGCTCTTTAATTTTTCTAATAATTTGTTTTTTATTTAGTAGGTTATTTTATTTTTGATGGCCTGCCCATCCTAGTACAGTAGTTTATAGAATATGCACTAATGCAAGTAATGTTCATTAAATAACTCCCTTCAGAAGGCCATTCTGACTGCGCTTGTAATGGTACCATCAAACTACTTGTTCTGATGTAACTGTGACTGAACACGGTTTCAATAAATAAAATAGAAAATGATTAGCAAGAAATGTATGCCAAGTGTTGCACCTATAATGGAGAAATATCAAATATTGTTATTTCTCAACAAAATATTTTAAGCAAAGTTTTAAACTACTACTCCTCATACATTATTTTCAGGTTCATCAAAAAATGTGATGAATAATGTAAACTTATTTGTTTATTTTTATTTTACACAAATATTATAAATATGCTGGATAACTTAGTGCCTGATGACAAGTTCCTTTAGAAGATATCTTGACCTAGTATCATTTTTAGTCCTTGCTCTAAAAATGATTTGATTATGCAAATTTCCAGCTGCAAGAGAAATGACATGTCTAGATCTTCCAAAAAATATTTATATTTTCTTTTTTTTTTTTTAAACCACCAAAGTTCAATAAAAATATGCTTGTTCTGCAATTGTTTGAGTTTTTTCTGTTATCATTTATAATTTTGCTACTTTTAAATAAAAATATTTGATGTCCTGATTTCTTCCTAACATAGTGTTTGTTATTTAATTAAAGTAGGATATTATCGATTCAGAAAGAGCAGAAAAATGTAAGCTATAAAAATTTGAAAAGGAAGAAATCACTTTCCTTCAACTTAGCTATGTTTTTTTAAATTGTTTTGTATTATTGTTAGCCCTAAAATTAACAAAAACATTGCAAATATGAAATTAATTTTTATTCTTTTACGTTTTTCTTATAGGTTCAGGAAGAGCAAATTGAATATACTTACTGCAATAATTCAAATGGCGTTTCATGTGATACATTAGTAAATGATGAAAATGTAAACTGCACATGTACTATACCATTTAAACTTGGTGATTCTTTCAAGGTAAAAAAACTCCTCAAATCTTACTTTTTTTTTTTTGACATTTATCCTAGGTAGAGGCCATTTTGAAATTTGCCTTGTTGTAACAGAATGATATTGACTAGTTACGGAACTTTTTTTTTAAATTCAAACTTTTTTTTTTTCATTTTTGTTTTATCATATTATAAAAATTTCAAGGAACAAATGCGATATCCGACCTAGCCTTGGCGACCTTTTCCTGTTGGCGCCAAAAGACGTCGCCAAGCATTCGATGTACGACGCCAATTATCGCACATCGATCTTGGCGATGCTCTTTTGGCACCAACAGGAAAAAACGAAGATAAACATGCAAAGTATCCTACAATATTATGCAATACAATATAACACAATATGAAAAGGTTTTTTCAATGCACTTACCTTGGATTTTTTAAAAATGCTTGTACCAAAAGGTTGTGCAGGTATGTTGCGCTCTTAGGGAAATTATCCACTCACAAAATGTATGAAAAAACGTTAAATCCCAAAAATGTTAGTACCCAAATTGCAATTTTGTTAATAAAATTCTAAAGAAAATTTCGAGAAAAAAATGGTTTTACTTTTCTCTTATTTCGTAATCTTCCCAATTAATCCCCCTTACTATTTCTAAAAATTTGTTAAACCTATCTTCATTATGAAATTGCTTGAAATCTTGGTTACCATCCATACACTTGATACTCCAAAAAACTTAACAACAAATTTTTCAAAGTCTTAGGCTTGAACTTCATGAAGTTTTCAGAAAAGAAGTATCATAATTAATGTCAATTTGATGTCAAAAATTAATTGGAAATACGTGTTATGATGCGGAAAAATAGTAAGAACACATTCGAATCTGTTAAAAAGGCATTTGAATGTCACATGTATTCGATAACAGAGCAAGAAGTGTGGTACTTACAGTTTGTCATATGTGCTACGATACACTTTAGTTTTAAAAATATTTACCGAATGAAAATGCTGAGAGAAGTGCATTTTAGAAAAAACCCATCTTTTGGCTAATGGCTTGTATTAAATACAATATTCATCAAGTATTTAGATAGGAATGGGAACTCATAAGTTTGCATTCGTTTGTAGCGAAGGCTTGTCATTCTGTGTTGACAAGCTGTCCAAAACAACTTTTTTTTCGACGGAAATCCTTGGAAAACAATCCAGTTTGATTTTCTTATCTTTGAAGTACATTCGTTACAACAACTAACCACCAGCAGAATGATTATTTCACAAAAATTACGGTAAACAAAAAATATGCCGCTAAATAACAACACGAATTCTCACTGTTTTCGAGCAAACCGCGATCACGTGACACCTACGCCATGTGACCTGTGACGACACGTGAAACAGGTCCATTCACTCAGGGTTACCATACTCACAGAGCATCAACGCAGGATCCACGGCGCACCGCACGCCCATGACGTCACAGACATTGCGTTTTGTCCGGGGTGCCATCCGGAAATACTTATCGCCTTCGTTGGTATCGTAGGTCGTATAACGCATTTGTACCAATTTCAACTATGAAATCATTAAAATTTTGTAGTTTTAGCTTATCAATCTTTTTCAAATCTAATAAAAGCAAGTATGGTGAAAATTAAGTTTTAAAATGTTTGATCTTTCAAAGAAGCATTTTTATTCATATCGTATATATTAACCATCCTTATGCTTCTCCATTGCCCAATTTGTTACAAACATTACATCATTCCTTAGGGAGGGGGAGGACACTAAATCGTGCAACATATGTTCAACATTCTATCTACAACAAATAAAGATAAATTTTATTTAACACTCTTATAATTTTATCCAAAAGAAAAATCAACATGGCATTTTTATGTGTGGAAAAGCATAATTATAACCGGAAAGGAGAAATCTTTTGCTCTAATTTATTTTTCTAGATTTTAATTTCTCTCATGTTCTATAATTCTTGTTGGTGATAAATTCAATAAGGGGTTGTAAAAATAAAAACCGTAAAAAGAGCCATTTGTTGTGGGCTTTAATAAATGTCTCCATGCAAGTCCCATACTGATCAGACTAAGAAAAATGACTTGTGGACTAAATTTGTGGTACCTGTCAAGTCTCTGAACTGCACGAGAAGAGATAGCTTGACAAACAAAGAACATGGGTAAAAAAATTTTCATCTTTTGCGACCCCCCCCCCCCCTCTAAAATGTGTCAATAGGCTAGAAAATGAGGTTTGCAAAGTTTTCGCGCAATCAGATAATATTAACACGTGCCTCAAAGAGGGTATAGAGGAAAAACCGATTTTTAGTTAGAGCTTGTTTACTTTTAATAAAATCTAAACTATTAGTCCTAAAATCCCAGTTCTTGTCTCAATTGCTAGAGAATTTTATTCGCTTTAAGTCTAACATCATTCAAAATTTTCAAAAAAAAATTGAGTATTTCTCACAATTTTTCAAGTCATCCTCAAAATTGCATGAAAAAAAATGAATCATTGAAATGCAAATTGTATTTGTTCTTTTAGCAAATTTGTTGAAATCTACTTATAATGTAAGCAGTAATATAATCAAAAATATAAAGTATAGTTATGTTTTTGAAACTCATAGCTAAAATAAATAACTGCGAGTGGAGCTTATAAAATGAGCTGTACAAGCCATAAAGTCGAAACATTGCTTTTCTCCTTGGAGCTCAGCTCTAAATAATACCTTAAAAATCTTTGCCTTGTTCTAGCTTTCGACTTCCTATGGAAGAGAGAAAACTATGATTCCCCATTATCAAAAAACAACCTCCATATCTTTTGTGTGGGGGAGGGGGGGGGGGGGGCAAAAAATCATTAAGACACTCCACAATATTTTGTAAGTATAGTATTCAGGGTTGTTTGCTTTGCAAGTCTTCAAGCAACTAGTTTGTGACACAACCCTTGATATTTTATGGAGAATGGCTCTGCCTTGGTTTCCAGAGTATCAACAAGCGTGAATTTGAGATAAAGACAATTTTTAATAGACTTAAGTCTCATCAAATCACAGGCTCCAAATTACCTTCTTATCTTACCTTCTACCTTTATAACTTGCGTCAAGTTAAACTGAGCTTCAGAGAAGCTTCAAGTTTACACCAAAGGAAGTTCTCATTTTTTGTGAAAAAGCTAAGATGCCAACCAAACAATCTAAAACCTACATTATAAATCTAGAAAAACTGTATGATGAGAGGAAAAAGTTGTGAAGAATGCCAAGAGATCCAAAAATGTCATTCAAAACCAAAGAGTTAATGAATTTAAGCCAACCTTTGATAACCAATTTGATGTTTGTCATTGGGATTCGTAGAACAGATAATTGCAGCTCCAAAAGAGGCATTAAGTCATGACTCAAAATTTAATTTTCAATGGAAACGTCATTTTCTTTTGTAGACAGCAATTTCATCAACAATGATTGAATCTTATCAAAAATTGATTTAGAAATTCAGATTTAGAAGGAGCTGTTGTGTACTGGGATAAGAAATTGCTGCCAGTTTTTTACTCAATGAAGAAAATTTAGAGGCTAGCAATTTTGATAACTAGTAGTGTTGAAGAGTAGATGACAGGTGTTTCCATCCTTGAAAACAGCATGGGGCATGTACAAGTAAATGCTGTATTTTCAGCAGTTGAGCAATGGGGCTCATTTGAAAAAATTTAGGCAATGTATTTTGATACAACTGCTGAAAACGGTAGCTGTGAAGAAACCTGCATTGTTACAGAAAAACCTTCTGAATTCAGCATGTTGCCACCGCATCTTAGATGTTTAAAAAGCAGTTTTTAGTGGCAAAATGGATGCATCCACTGGTACTCAAGCAAATATTTTTCAAAAATTTCAGGCTGAATGATCTGTGATAGATGAAAAACAATTAAAACAGGTACAGAAAAGAATATTAGAAATAGGCAATCTAGATAAAATTTGAAACTTTCTATTTGCTAAATTAAAAAGTGTAGCCTAGGGAGGATTATAACGAATTAATTCCACTTTTGCTTCATTATCGTAGAAATTCTTCCTTCAAACGATGTTACTTTCGATACCTAGCGCTATTTGTTACACCTGATAGATGGCAAAAGGCACATACTGTTTAAAAGTACGTCTCTTCCATAATCAATTTTCTTAACTGATTTAGAGATAAAATGTATGAAGATTTTTGCTTGTTCATTATCAATATTTTTCTTAAAGTACGGTTTAGTGCCCAATATCCAGCTTTGGCCCCGAACCAAGACCTACAATTATTAATATATTTGGTTCAATAGAAGAGTATTCATGAAGATGTTGCAGGCTAAATTAACTTGCACTAAAGTGATTAAGCATCTGTGGTACCTCAACTCAGAGCAAGTTGTTGTTTTTTTGGTACTCTGGAAAAAAATATCAAAACAAGCATGATTGCAAAATTAAGAGCTGAAGTAGGAGATAATGAAGATGATTGGTAATGAACAAGATGCTTAAGCACTACTTATACTGTCCAGTATCTACTTATTTGTCCAGACAAATAAGTAGATTATTCTGTTTTTGTCCCAAGCTTCAAGTGTTTAAAAGAAATTCGAAACGGATAAAGTTTTTAAATACTGAGTCCTATAAATCGTATGAATTTTTTTTTAACAGTAAAGCTAAAAAGACAGTAAATAGTTTAATGGTGGCCAGTAACACAGCTGAAAGAGGTGTAAAATTAATTCAAGACCTCTTTGACGAAAGACAAAGAGCAATGGTAGCTTTTATTGCAAGTTAATGCTGTGTGCTAACTCGTTTTCCACATTTACCAAAAAATATCATATCCAACCCATTACCAACTTAATTTGTATGTAAGGAGTAGTAAAATAATGTTATATAATTTAACAGTGTAAGTATTAAAGTGCATTAGAGCTTTTATTGTCATTTTAACTCTTTGCTCTCCCTCTTAACCACCTTACTTCCTTTATTTCAACTCAGGAATTTGTTGCATTTATTTTTAAAATACCGCCAAAAAAAAAACCCTTTTAATTGACAAAATAAAACCAGCAATAAGCAAATAAATATAATTGAGTGTTGTAATTCTTTTGATATTTGCATTAAAATTTCTTTTTTTTGATATACTCTTTGATCTAACCCTAAAAATGCCAAATAAATACTCTGGACACTTTAGTAAAAATGAATGAGATAACACTTAAGGAGAAAAAAATTTCCTACAAAATGGGACCCAAATTAAGTTTCTGAGAAGACTAGTTTTGGTTTTACAGAGGAAAAACTAAGATTTTTGACTGAAAATCGCTGTTTTTCGTAGTTTTTACCCACTTTGAGATGCGTGTTGATATTATCTGATAAAGCTAAAACTTTGCAAAACATGTTTTCTTGCACAATGGCACATTAACAGGGGTGTCGCAAAAGAAATTCGAAAATTTATTTATTGTGACCACCCACAATTGACACACACCTTTGTTTATTCGAAGATATTAATGTACAAAATTCTTCAAGTAATGCCATTTTTAATTCTTTCAGAAAGATGTGTTCATGTACTATGGGCTTACCAACTACTATCAAAACCACAGACGTTATGTCAAATCAAGAGACGATGCCCAACTTTTAGGTGATGTCACTAAAGAGCCATCTAGTGACTGTCAGCCCTATGATGTCAATGAGTTCACCAATAAAACCATAGCTCCATGTGGAGCAATTGCTAATAGCATGTTCAATGGTGAGTTGCTAATTTTAGTGCAATAGCTGGGAGGAAAGCAAGCCTAGGCTTTCGTCTCATTTGGCAACTTCTTCAGGGTAGCAAATTCACTGTATTCCTTTTTTTTTTTTTAATAGATATAAAAACTTGATGTAAAATTGGTTAGAGGTGCAATTTCAAGTTTTTGCCTTGGGTCGGAAATATCGTAGATCTTTCAGTCTCTTTGTAGTCTTTTTTTCTGTAATCTTTACCACGCAAACAGGAATTTTAATCTATTTTGGTTAGATCTAGTGCAGGTGTGGCTAGTTTTAAATTTATGGACTAATAACAAGTCTCAATTCTGCCTGTGAGAAATCTCTACAATCAAACTTGCCTGATGTTTACTGTGTTTTACTGAAAGAATTTTATTTGGGAAGAAAAATTTAAACTGCTTAAACAGTTGATGCTTTACATTAAAACACTGTTTTAAAACTTAGAATTGTGCTTGATTTGATAAAGCTATGAACATCAGGACTCAAACAAAGGTTGAACGGTTACTATTTTTACAACATATTTATTTTTTCCTTTGCTGCGGTATCTGTGTGTGATGTATCTTTAATATAGTGTTATGAAAAAATATTGGCCAAGTTTTTGTTAAAGTACAATAGAAAAGGGTTAAGGTGTTTGCTAGCTTTTTAATTTTTTATGCATTTAAAATGCAGTGAATACTTAATTTGTGCGATGATTCTGTAGAATGCTTTTGATTAAAAGCTATTTTTGTTGCTTTGTTATGTATTACATTTTTTATTTTTTATTTTACAGATAAAATATTCTTGTATTTTATGAAGCAAGGTGCTTCAGATGTACAAAGAATACCAGTTCCGTTGCTGAGGACTGATATTGCTTGGAAAACTGACAAAAGTGTTAAATTTCAAAATCCTCCTGGAGATTTGAAAACTGGTTAGTATTGACGTGTGAATTTTTTAGGTTAAACCTAAGTAATTAAAGCACAAATTTACATCAAAAGTTCATGCCTAAATTTCGTAGTCATAATTTGATTTTTGCATGTGAAAAGAAAGCTACAAAGAAATTGTCTAGCATATGTCAAAGATCTACTTACCTCCCATTAGGAGTTACTTAAGATCTGTTGACCAATTCAAAAAGACTACAGAAGAGAAGAACACACAGTAGCTCTTCTTGTGGTGTACTGTACCTTTTAGGGCAGCTTGCTCTCATGGCCACGATTTGAAGATTTATTTAAAAATCTGCTACGGTTCTTTCTTTGAAGAAACGCTGATGAAAAGAAATTGAATCCAGTAGAGGGGAATGGGAGGACAAGTGGTGTGGATATGAGAAACATCAGTTGATACACTGGTTTTTAAGTGGATCCAAAGATTACACCAAATATCTTTTGGTCAGTCATTTATTATTGAATTGTTGAGATAGTAAACATATTAGTGTTTGAGAAGTAACTTGTACTAGGAGAATATGAAATATAATTAGAACTAATTTTTAGTGCTTTAAGAGAGAACAAAATATCACAACATAAGACCTAGAAAATAAACTAAATAGGAATAAAATAAGTGACTTATCTTAAAAGAAATGTCTCACACAATGGAAAACAACTGCTGACACTTGTTAGAAAAAAAAAAACTTTGTTATTCTTCTGAACTTTAAAAAATAAATAAATAAATAAAATAAAATATAAAATAAATTGTTGAACTCAAGATTTTTTTTAAATGAAGGTTTCTCATTTTCTTTTCTTACTTTTCATTTTCTTTACTTGTATAAAAATGCTTTTTAATGCTTCTTGATGTTTGATAAATAGATTGTTCAAAATGTTATGATTATCTTTTTAAACATTTTATTAATGTATAAGGCAGTTAGAGCTTATATAGATCGAGAATATAAATTATAGTTTTGAGGTAATCAAGGTTTAAAATAATAACTACTTTAATCCTAAAGGAGTCAAGTGTGGATTATTTTCTTTTTATTGTAATATTATGCAGATTAACAGGATTCAATTTGATCCTTTTGTAGCTATTGTAGTAGTAAATAGCAGTAGCAAAGACTTTGTCAAGTATAGCTCTGAAAGTATGCAATTAATAACTATTAGTCCACAGGAAATAGAAGTTTTTCTTAGTTTTGGACTTGATCCACTTTATCTCTAAATGCTTCATGTGAGATAATTGAATTTGAACTCACAATTTTTAATTTTTGTGTACTTTAATTATTTAAAATACCTTAGTATTTGACATTAAATTTAACATGCTTACAGCATTTAGTCGTACAAGTAGACCCATCAACTGGTCGGTTGAAGTCTATGAATTGGATACTCTAGAATCTAATAATGGTTTTCAAAATGAAGATCTCATTGTTTGGATGAGAACTGCAGCCTTACCTACCTTTCGAAAATTGTACAGGCGCATTGATCACAGTGCTGAATTATTTACTTCTGGATTACCAGCTGGATCATATGAGCTGGAAATACTGTATAGTATCCTTTTTGTTAAAGTAGGTTATGTTTTCGAACCAATTTTTATAGTTTATAGTTTAACCTTTAGGAACTGGGCAGTACATATGTTGTACCATAAGTCTCATCTAGTTTAGAGGACGGGGTTGAAATTTTCACTCGAACCCGTTGGAGCCGGTGATTTTTTCAAGGTTTCATACGTCTGGTACGACAGTTTATACCTTCTCTTTTCGATGGAAAAGAAATCTGGTTGAACTGTCGTACTACCTGGGTCGAAAGAAAAATTTCTATATGAACAGCTCGGATCCAAAAGGTTAAGTTTATTCTGTTTTTATAGACATTGATGTATCTGTCCAATCTCCCACTCCTGTTTTAATTTTTTATTAAATTAGTATTGAAAAGTTACCTTGTTAATGCTGCAAGGCATTTGTTACGTTTTGTTTGCTATTAAATTTATTTGATAAGGTAAACAAAAGCCTAGGATTTCATTGAAATTCTGAAATATCCTTACAGTGAAAATATTACAACCTCCTCCAAAGGGCTAGAATATTTATGAGGGAAGATGATTAGCATAACTGTTAATGGGGTAGGCCAGAGAAACTGAGATGGGCAAATATGGGAGTTATTTCTGCAGCATCTCATATTAATCGGTGAATTCTACAAATTGGAAAGAAACACAGAGAAAACTAATAGTTTGAAAAACATGAGGTATCAACCCATTGATAATGTTACCTGATGTAGACGTTATGCTCTGCATCCCCTAATGATTAAGTAAATGTATAAGAGATGCGGAAATAAAGTATTATCCATTTGTAATTGTATAACATAATGTGTCAACTGTACTAACCTTTTGGGTTATTTATTCATTATCATGTAAACATTTGAATTATCTGTTCCTCTTCTTTCAAAAAGAAAGGAAGGATTAATTTAGAATTCAATTGCTTATGCATTTTTGAAAAAACATGAGAAAATTAATGTATCTTTTTGAGTAAAAGAGTTGGTGCTCGTTAGGGCGCCATTAGTTGATCTGTCCCTGCGATTTTTCTCCCTGGAGCATTCTATTAGATTATAGCTTTTATTTTTAAGTTTTTATCCTTAACTTTGTGTTAGAGTATAAAGTGACTCCATTTAAGGGAACAAAAAGAGTTATTTTGTCCAACACTTCTTGGCTTGGTGGTAAAAATCCGTTTCTTGGAATCGCCTACATTGTAGTTGGATGCATATGCTTATTGATGGCTGTGATTTTTCTCATCATACATTTTAAATATGGGAAAAGGTAAGGTATTTTTCTTCAATTTTGGATTTTCGTTACTTTTTTAGATTGAAACTCTCTTTAGTATTTAAAAAGGAGTATTTGATTTATTTTCTGTTCCTATTTTAATCGTTTCATTTGCAAACTTCATTAAAAGGGGATTTATTTGATTGTATTATTTTTTAAAGAAGCAATATATAGCTTTAATTATTAGTTTTGACTGTTTCATGTTAAATGTAAGTAAAATAAAAATATTTCTGAAAGAAAAAAAAAACTTCATTTTTCATGGAATAGGAAAGTAAATTTGGTTACTTACCTATTCCAAGCTGACGAGTACCAAAAAGCATGAAACAGCAGTCCTTGGATAGAATAACCGAGTTGGCAGTTTGTGCCTCAGCCCTGGCTTAGGGGCGGCAACTTAATGCTTTATATAGGACCTAAGTTAGACCATCCGTTATCAAGAATTGTTCAAATCGGTTCACTAGGTCAAACGCTATGAGCTAACAAACAAAAGAAAAAAAAATATATGTGCGCATTTAATTGAGAACGATCTCTTTTTTGAAGTCAGTTAATGAAATTTAGTTTGACTTATATTTTGTTAATGTAGCGCTTGTGTAAAGTTCATGTTTTATTAATATCAAGAATGGCTAGTCCCTTGGCACTTGTGACTAACGCAGTACATGAGACAATCAATTTTCATTTAAAAAATGATTTGCAAGCGTGATAAGTATGTCATAAAAACTGCATGAGGAGTGTTCAAAAAGTTCTTAGAACAAAATCTGCTCATTATATATTGGGAAGCAATGCTGATTAATAATAAAATTCACTGGTTAAGATCCAATCTTGCATCACGTTAGTTTGATTTCTGATTTGTTCTCACTTTTTCCTCAGTGCACTTATCAGAAAAATGTTTCCCTAAAAATTTTATCAAGATCATGTGTACTTGTTCGAAGTTCATATTTTATGTTTTTCTTTACAAATTTGATTAGTGTCTGTCGTTCATATGTAATGCTTTTTGTTCTACAACACCATAAATCTTTCTTCTTTCCTCTATATGATCATGTTTTAAATAACTTAACAATGTTTTTTTTTTCATAGAATAAGTTAAGCTCTTCATTTTTGTATTAACAACTCAGTATTTGATTTAACAAATAGAATTTTCTAAATCTCTAGACAATCAAAAAAATCTCACTAGCTTAAAAAGGTTATTTTTTTAACCTTCAATAAGAACTGGAACAATTTTAAGACGCTTGTTGTATGTTTTAGTTGCATTGTATAAAATTTATCACATCTCTATGTAAATTTTTGTACATGTTTGTGTGATCTTCCTGTGAAATACATGTTATCTAATTTGCACTTTTTCATTTAGTACCCATGATTTGGTAAATATATCACAGAGGACACCATATTAAGAAGAGTGATGAAAATATATTGGTCAACATTCCATATCATAGAAAAGAAATTTATGAAATATTGCATCATGTATGCATGGTTGTTTGTGCAATTCACGCTTTTTTCATGCTGTTGTGCATGAAAAATCATAATACACAAGTATTTGAAATGTTAATGTATTATGTAATTATTTACATTTGTATATAGACTTTTGTTCTGTGTTAGTAATGTTTGTTATTCATAACAAACTTACTTTAATGTTAAAGATATAAAGCTTTAAATTTTACTTAAAAAGTTAATTTAATGTTTTGAAAATGAATAATGTATATCTAAAGAATTTTATCGTCAAAAATGCAGTTAAATATCTTTGCAAATTTATATGTTTGTTGTCTTTATCAAATTATCATAAAATACCTCTTTAAGAATCCTTTAAAATGTGTGCTGTTGCTTTTTCTCTAATATTCTTGTTAGATATTTTCTTGCAATATTGACTGTAGTATTTGATTTGATTTTGTTTATACTGTATATGTATGTTCGTGATTTATTTTTCCTAGTCAAGAATAAGTTAATAATTCTGAAAAAAATTTTATATTCTTAATTGTTTTTTGGAACATTTCTAGTTAAATTCAAAGAAAAGAAAACCTAAAATACAATTCTGTCTTCCAATTGGCACTTTTTAATTTATTGCATTTGCTCTCAATACCTGTTATTGATAACTGCTATCAGCTGTTTCAAATACCTCCCCCCCCCCCTCCTCCCATGTCCCACCCTTTAAATCCTGTCTTGACAAATTATTTCATTATTTCATTTTCTAAGAGTTAATTATTTGCATAGTTTCAAATCCTTGTTTGATTTTAAAATTCTTCATTGTTCAGTGCATGTTTTGCAATGTATTGAAAAATAGTTCTCTTCAGTGTTACTTAAAGTACTAAAAGTAGTGTCCTTGGATTTGCTACTAAAAATTGTTTTCTACATTCAGCTAATATTTTTAAAAATCAAAAAATCAAAATTAATTCATTACTTTTTTCTTATTAAACCTTTTAGTGGGAGAACTTGTGTTTTCACTGGCATGACATGCTTTACGTGCTGTGTACTGCCATTAAAAATGCCTTATGAGTGATGTATTTGCCTTAAAACTGGATGTGATTTGTGTCATTAAATCAAAAATTGATGACTCATAGCTACTACATTTGTAATCCATCCGTTCATTTTGATCCTGAATGTAACATATTGACTACAAAAAAGAAAGCACATATATATATGTATGTATAGCTTAATAAACTGTCTTTAATTAAATATATTGTGTAAGAAAAATAATTTCTTTTGATGTTGTTCTTGGATTGTGTAAATCACTATACTCTGTGCAACCAGAGGTGACGTGTCAAGGCCAAATTAATTTCGCACTCTTCCCACTTTTTCCCTTATGGTTGTCATAGTTATGGTACCAAGAGCGGATCTAGAAATGTTACAAAGGAGGGGCGATTGATATTATTATGTATCCTTTACAACACATCTTGGTTTACAAATGTTGACCGGAGATGATTTTGGACTTTAATTGTGAAACACATCCTGAGCAGAGCCCTAAACATCCCTTTTACTTGCCCTTTTACTAACATCATAGACACTAACACTGCCCCTTCTGAACTTCAATGTAGAAAATTTACCAGTGGTGAGTCCCTCAAGGGAGCTGCGATCGCCCCATCGCCCCTCCCTTGTATCTGCCCTTGTGTGGCACTATGTAATTTTTCCCATTTAGCTTTTGCAACAATGGTTAAATGCAAATGATTGAAATTGCTTTGTGCGTAAACTGTTATTCAATTGAAAAATCAACGTTAATAAAGCACAACTTTTTCTTAGAAATTAGTGCTGTATTTATGTATCATATTTCTCAAAAACCATTTAGAAATAAACGAGGTATGAGGATATAAATAAAAGTATAAACCTAAATCGATAAACATAAAATAATTGAAATGCCTCAACAGCAGTGCATAAAATAAGCGAGGGGCTGTTTTCTTTCATACTGTTTCCATGAAAAGGACGCAAAATTTCTAAACATGATGCGCCTATTTTGAAGTAATAGTAGTGCAGTCAGGAAAACTTTAATTTGAAGAAGAGGGAGAGAGGATAGAAACAATTCTCAAAAGATCAAACTCATTCCTTTAGTTTTTACTTCAAAGGAATTTAAAAAATGAAGTATAAAATCGGATTTTTAAGAGTGCATTTTAATAATTTTTCTGTTCTAAAATCATATTTGCATTGGGCTAGCGGCTAGCTCTTTCTTCCCTTTTGAATTGCAGGGTCGCAATTTGTTTGTCGCAATGCATTCTTTTTTAGATCCCATACCTCTCATCTCATTAACATCATCAATTATGGCCTATAATTTCAAAAAACTGCCAAAGATGTTCCATGATCCTGAAACTGTTTTCCTAACATTATCTGAGATTGTCTAAAATTCCGATTTCAGCATTTCAACTTTCAAGAACTGCATGAAAAAAGTACCTGCATCCCTTCCACTAATGTTATTAAAGATGGCCACTCACTACGTCCTATCACCAAAGATTGTCTATTTTTTTTTTTTTTTTTGAACTAAAATTTCAAAAAAATTCTAGTTTAAAATTTAAGTCCTCCCCATTTTTGCTTTAATACTTAAAACTATGATCTTACTGTTCAAAGTAAAACTAAGCACAAACTTCTCAGTATCGACACAATTAAATCAGCAGTATATATTTACTAGGTTAATTTTCTTCACCACGCATATGGGTGAGCAGGTTTAAATATTTTGACATAACTTACATGAATGAAGCATGGCATAACTTACACCCATGGTAAGAAATATGTTGAAAAAAAAAATCTTTAAAACAAGTTCATTCCATCCCCTCGTTAGTGAAGGAGTGTGCTTACAAACCAGATAGGAATTGCAACAGCCAAATTGCTTCATGGGACTAAAAAGTTGGCAACAGTTTATTTAAAACATCAAGATGTTGCACATTTTCTTTTGAAACGGCTGTTTATAGCTTTGTATGTTCTTTGAAACACTATGAAGCACTTTTTGATTTTCTCCTTAATGGGCTTCATGTCTTCAAATAGTAGGATATAACCTTGAATGTGTTTGTCCTGCAGGTCTGCGCACACTTGGAAATGCTTTAGGATTGCTGCCACCTCCCAGTAGCTGAATTCAGTTTGCAAGCGAATTATATCCGCCGGAAGGCCAGACAGCATCTGAAGGCATTCTGAATCTCTCCCTTGATATGCGGACCACATTGCCATGCTTACAGTGATATAAAAATCGAAACTTGAAGAAGTAGAAGAATCTCTCTTATTCCAGTTCAAGATGAACTGATCACACTTTTCTATGTTATCTTGAGTTCGTAAAGAATCTCCAAAATATTGCATCATGATAAATGACAAAGCACAGTAATATAATCCACTGTGAGTTAAGTCAGTGGCATCAGGTACCCATTTATCAAGTTTATCTAGCCCTCTGAAGTAATCTGATGTGCTTCGTTTGTGATGAAAAACTTCAAGCAGCAAAATGTATATCAACTTCAGGGTTTTCCTGTCGTTCACACTCCCTAAAAATGCAACGGCTTCCAAAGCTATTCGTTCCGCTGTCCCGAGTTTCGCATGAAGCAGATTTACTTCAACAAGTTTTACATACGTTTTTGAAATAGCGTTTATTTCCACTATATCTAACAAAATATTAATTTGCAGAAATCTTTTCATGCACAACTTCCGAATGTTGATTTCCAGATCTTTCAGATGTCTACATTGTCCCATCATCCGATGCCGACATTGGTGCATATCCAGCATGTGGTGTAACATTTGCAAAAAACTCACCGGAAATGATTTCAGAGCCACAAACTCAGATCGCAAGAGACGTAGTGCAGAATATTGACGTCCAACTCCAGTTCTCACATATGACCTACATAACGACCTCAGTGACTCTGTCACAACTTCTGCATGAAACGAAGGCATTTTTTCCAATATTCCTTTGAATTCCTGTGGTTTGTAAGCGCTTTCAAAGCAAACCGCATTCAATCCAAACATTTCTAGCATTTGAAAGATACACGTAGCCCCCCAATAAACATCCCCCATTAGTATGAAAGCATCGGCAGTCGTTTTCTTGAGCGAAGCTTTCAGCACCAGAGGCTCAAAGTGATGTTCTTCTCGGTGCTCTTCGGCTGACCAGTAGACTGGGAACATTTTTTCAGCCTTTTTCAAATAGAAGAGGGCTTGGAAAGGATGATTGATGTCCAGAGCTGCTTCAGCGGCTCTGCGCATGAAGAAAACTGGCAGCAGCTTTACACCAATGTTCGTGTAGAGTCTCGAGATTTGGGTGAAAGTACTTGACCTATGTTGCAGGCACAAGCAAAGAGTTTCGTTGAGTTGAATGGGATAGCTCTGCATCGATTGTATGACATCCTTAGATACCGAACCTTTTTTCCCTCTTTTACCCCTGCAGAAAAAGCATATGTCCCCATTTACTTCTAACTCGTCTGCCATCTCTACATGCATTGTGTATAGTTGTTCCTGCGTCATATTTTGTAGAATGTTGTTTCTGAAAATAGTCGTGCGGAATTTCAGCCGGTGATATGGATCTATTTTGATTTCTTCTGTCTTTGCCCCTTTCTGTATTTTACTATGTACACTATAGCATAAGCATCTATCGCGAGGTCGCAATATTAAGGAAGACTTCTTTGCTGATATTTCTGGCTGTAAACAGGCCGAAGTCAATATATCATTCTGGATGAGATGGTTTATAGACTCTACAATTTCCTTTTCATTGAGTTTAGGATTAACAAGATGTAAGGTATGTTGATCGAAATCGTATCCCAGTACTGCTGCTCGTTTCAAGATTAAACGGTCTTGGATTGTTAAATTATTTAATCTTTCTTTTATGGCGTCGTTAATGCTGTTTGGGATGCTTATATCTATAAGACTGACACCAGGTTTCAAGTCACAAGCAATCAATGCGTCCTGATCGCCCTGGAACATGTCAAGTTTGTGTATGTAAAATGACCTTCTTTTTTCTTCTGGGATGTCTTCCAGAGGTATGTAAACCACGTGTTTTACGAATGACGGGGATAGAAGCATTTCTCCAAGAAGCTGAGTGTTCCCCTGTGTGTTCTGATACAAATACGAGAAAAGACTTTTATTAAAAGCTTTGATATTTAGTGCCCAACACACCGTTGAAATGAAGTAATTCTCTCCAGTAGCCTCCATGTTGATGTGGGCAGACGCTTTGAGTCGAAGGACGGAAGCTGCAATCGATGGCTCTTGGAAGTCAAAACTTAAACTGAACAAAAAAGTGAAGTTACTACTTTCTTCTGCCAAACATTGAAACACCAACCAAGATGATTCATCCATAAAATCTACGTTATTAACTGCTATTAAAGTATACTTGTCCGAGCAAGCTTTCTTTATTATGGTCTTTAATATACGTACGAATTTTTGCTCAATTTGAGAACTTGTGGAACATGACAGCTTAGGGAGAGGAAAACTAACCCCAAATAAATGATTAATGTAATGTAAATCTTGTTCGTTATCATCGAACAGTTGACGAAGTCGGCTCATGCGTTGCTCTGAACTTTTGGTGAAAGTGAAATCTAGCATCCGTTGTGCAAGGCGAGCAACCACAAAAAATTGTTTTTCCGCTTGCGAAGCGATTGCACAGCAAGAAGTTGCTTTATATCCCATAGAAGCAGCTGTTTTTAATGCACAGTGCATAAGATAGCTTTTTCCACTTCCGCTAGGACCTTCAACTATAACTACGGGTAATAGTGATTCAGTATTTCTCGGAATACGGGATGCTTCTTTTAAGGCTTCCAGTATCTCCCGAACTTTCTCCTGTTCATTGTCTTTGTCCTGAAACTCTTCGACAAGCAAAGTGTCATAGTCAACCAAACTCTCTTTGCGTGCAGTTTTAAACTCGTAACCATATATTGCACCAGCACTCTCTATGCCTTTCATCTTGCGCGTAGGAAGCTCAAAGAAATTGCCTTCTACGAGTTCCTCTCGGCTGAGGTGGAACGTCTCTGCATCCATAACAATCGGCTCGTCATAGTACACCATCATTAGACGAGCTGCCATGTTCACACGACGGCCCATTACCGTATATTCTTGTCGTTGTGGATGACCTATGATTCCACAGAAGCAAGTACCTGTTGTTATTCCAACTGAACTTTCTATGTCGATGGCTTTCAATTTGTCCACGATGTCTTTAGAACAAAGAATTCCTCTTGCTGCATCATTTGAATGCTTTAGCACTGGAAGGCCAAAAGCAATCAGGAATGTACATCCTTTATCAAATAAAAACATTTTATTAAGTATGCCTCCGAATTTTTTTACAGATGATAAGGTTATATCAAAAGTACGCTCTAGTGGTGTTGGTTCTTCTATATCCACATTCAGTAGTACCACGAACACTGTAGTGACCATGGTCATTTCCGATAAATAATTTAATTCAGTGTCCGTTTTTATCCCTCGGATTCCAGGAATCAAAAAAGCTTTTGCCATCGAAATGTGTTGTTGATTACAGAGTTTAAAGTTTTCTATTCTACTTGGAAGATATTCTCTCCTAGAGACATCCATCGTCAGGTTTGTTATCTTAAAAAACCCATTAGAAACTTCTGAATGAGTAAATAGTGGAACATTTACTTCTTGAAGGTGATAAAACACTTCTTTAGTGACCACAATTTGCCCTGCAGAGCAGAGACCTTCAGCTCTCTGAACTTTTGGCAAGGTTTGGCCAGCTACAACGTAGAGAAGAAATTCACTGGGTGATCCTAAAACCCAAGTCATGATTTCCCCCACTGCAAGGACGACCTTTACTCTCAATTTCCCATCCAGGTCCTTCGCCTTTAAGCTTTGATGGGTTTGCAGAGCAACTGCACAGTGATATGCTCGCTCCACTGTGTCGGTGATACTTTCATCCTCCTTTTGCTCCCATTGAACTAAAAATGCGTCACCGGCAAAATTCAAAATATCGCCGCCGGACGAAATCAACATCGCAGCCAATGTGCCCATGTAGCCATTCAAAACGGAAACTAATTCCTCGACTCCTGCCACCCCCTTCTCACAGAAAGATTCTGTCAGTTTTGTGAATCCAGACACGTCAGCCAATAGCAAGACCGAATTCGAGGAGACCATGTACGGCAAGCTTCGAAACGAGTCGTTCAGAATTTCTTCAATGATGAAATCCGGCACAAACGTCAAAGGCAGATATTTGGCGGGAATGGTATCTTGCTTATCTTCCTCGATGCCGCTGGAGATGCTTCGCAATTTTTTCTCTGCTTGATGGATCTTTGTTCTGCTGTCTTTTTGCTCTTTAGACTTTCCAAACAACCATGTCCAAAATGATTTCTTCTGTTGAGTAATTTCTGGTCCAACATATTTATTTGCTAAATCTCGTTGTGATTCAGACATCCTTAAAAATTCTCATTAGATGTGGCTAGAGTCAAAAAGGTCTACTTAAGAAATTTTTCTTATTTCGAAGGTGAGAAGAGTTTCATTATCCCTTTCTGCACTTTTTTTAGTGGTTATTCTCAATAATAGTTTCCTGATTTTACATTTTCTGATGTTCGCAATTCACTGACAAATTTGCCACCTCTTGTTACGCGCATTAAAAATCCA